>CAEFZY010035976.1:0-79796 GCA_903066815.1 Brachyrhaphis roseni
CCCGCGTGTGCTGGCGCACAGACAGACAGCGACGCGGACACGCCGACCCCGGGGGAAAGGGGGGGGGGGGGGGTGTTTTTTTTTTTGTGGGGGGGGGGGGGGGGGGGGGGGGGGGGGGGGGACGTTACACTGTTACACTGTGCTGCAGTCAAATGATTCTGAGAGGACTCGTCACATCAGTATGCAGCCCCCTTTTTACCCAGCATGCACTGCTCCCCAGGTCCAGTGGGACCACTCTGTGACCCACTTCTGAGAGAGAGAGAAAGAGCACAAAATGAGAAAGAGAGGGGCGGGATAGAGGGAGGGCGACGAGAGCCGAGGAAAAGTAGAGAACATAAGATGTCTGGTTGTGTGATGTCTGACAGAAATGGAGCTAACCTGAGCCCTGGAGGCTAATTCAAGTTTGTATCTAGCCCCACTGCAGCTCGCTCCCCCTAAACTTCGCCGAAAATCACTCCGCTGATCCACAGAGCGAGCCCTGGTCTTACCGTAAAATCCACATCTTGTCTCCTTTTTTGAACTCCCCAGAAAAAGTCTCACGCCCTCTTACTCCCCATTTTCTCTTTCCTGTACCCACAGATGTCTTCCCATCTCCCTGTAGAGTTGTGTCTGTTTTTTTTTTTTGTTCTCTCTGTTGTTCACATCTTACTGACTAACTCCCTCCTCTCCCTGATCTGCCCCCTCTGCTGTTCTGTTGCCCCTCACCTCCAGTCGGTGCTGTGATAAGAAGAGTTGCGGCAACAGGAATGAAACCCCATCAGACCCTGTCATCATCGACAGGTAAGCAAACCTCACCCTTCGAACCGGTGACACGATTCCGCATCATCACTGCTGACACAAAACACTGTGCCCCGCGACGGTAAAAGAGGAAAACAAATCCACAGGCTAGAGAACATGTTCCAAAAAGGGCACAAGAAGCAAGACTCGAGCAAGTTTTGATGTTTGTTTTTGTCTGCGAGAACGTAAACCTCGCAAGCCTCGTAAAGCGGAGGCCACAAGTTGTTATTTGTTTTCAGCGACCGTATAATTTTCTGTGTAAGAAAAAAAAAAAACGTGCAAAGCAGCTGTAAATTATATTCCAGGGCTACGAGAGGATGAAGTGCAGGAGCCATCACGCAGCAGTTGAGCTCGGCTTCAAGTGTGGTCAAACCGTGTTTGTGTGGTTGTGCTGATGACTTAAGTGATGAGCAGTTTGGGTTACAGCTCCAGTCTGGGGGCGAATGCGAGAGTGTGTCTGTTGGCCGAAAATCTTTAGCTGCGTTTTGACAATCACACACACAAACTGGCCTCAAGTGTGTGCCTTTCTCTTGCTGTCATAAACTAGCTCTGAGCGATGCTGCGGCTTGTGTGATTTACAGCCAGTCAGGAAAAAGAAAAGCCCTGTAGATTTACTGTCCAGCCTCTGCTGGAAGTGTGTGTGCGTGCAGAGAACTTGTGTGCTTTTAATGCAAGGTGTTTATTTGGAGTTCATGCATGAAGATTAGAAGGGATAGCTTAAGACTTATGAAATTAGATTGTGTAAGAAAGTTATAGGCAGTCAATATGTTTACCTTCAGTAAACAACTCTTGGCTTCTACAGATTAGCTTGAGGCTAAAGCTATCAGTAATCACAACAATGTCAAAAATATCACAGCACTCATAAACCTTTAAGCTTTAGTCCTGCTTGCATCAGGCGGTTATTTGCACAGAAACTAATACTTATTTACGCAAGAACTAGAGGTTGGAGGCAGTGTGAGTGGTGGCAAGAACAAAACATGTAAAAGCTCTTCCAGTTAGATGAACTGCCTTATATAAAAGTAAGTCAGTGTTAAAATCCATAAAATGTGTTCTCTGAAACAGTTACAATACTTTTGCCTTTACACAGTTTCTATTTTATATCACACAGTTAATGGATGCACATCAAGAGAACTTCAGTCATTAATGTGCGTCAATAAAGACTCTCCTCCTCTGGGGGCATTTAATACGAGTTTGAATTATTTTCAAATATTCAAAGAGCAATTTTTTTTTCTTCTTATCTCTGTGCTCTAAAGTATTTTTTAAATACTTGATTTCTAACATATTCTTTTCCTAAACTATAGAGAACATAGGTCAAATATAGTTTTTTTTAATGTACTTTATAAATTAAGTTGACCTCCACATGTGGTGACTTTAACACACATTGGGCGGGATATGTTGAAGTGAAACGAGACAAGAGATTTCTGGACTGGACACTTCTGAGTGGAACAAGTTTAAAAAAAGGTTTGCAAGTGTAGGGTTAAGAAAAAACAGGATTTTAATACTTTTGTCATAGATCATTATTTTTTTATTCCCCCTTTCTCTCACTGTAAGCTGTTTAAATGTTTACTTCCCAGAGGAAAAACATTGAATCTTACCTCCGTTTCCCGAGTAAATAATCTCTGGATTTTGTAAATAACCACTCAGTACAAACATGTTGACAGGATAAAACTTCATAAAAAGATATTTGCATGAACTGTTGTGACAATTTTGAGACTAGAATAGTTTTAAGAGAGTGGAAAATCAATCTCGGCCACCGTAAATGTAGAGGTTAGCTGGAGCTACATACACCGTGTCATAAATTCACTCTGACCAGAATTACAGTCTTGGTTTTATACTCCGTGCTTGTTTCAATCAGGAAGCTAATTTGTGGTCCACCTTTTCCCCCATGTATAGTAAATAGCTATCATGTTTTCTATGAATAAGTGCCAAAGGAAGGTTTCACAATTTAGAAAGTAGCATCGGCATAAACTACTATGTCATTTGTTTGAGACTGGAGTTGTTTTTTTAAGAAAGCAGAAAGGCACTTTAGGCTAGCTGTTAGCATCAGCCATGATGACCAACTAATGCTAAACACAAAGTCATTTAATATGGTTCACATGTTAAAATCTTATCTGCATCAAGTAACCATCTGGATGTATTCATTTGGTTGAAATGAAGATTAGTTGGTCCAAGAAGCTAAAGATAACAGCCAATCAGAGTGGGACCAAACCAAAAGTCTCAGAGCAACGTCAATCTTGAAAACATATCGGTACGCTGAAGAATCTTAAGACTTGCATAAGTATTCACAGCAAAGGAGGATATTATTTACTTGGGGAAACAGAGTTAGAAGACAGTGCACCACCATTTACGTGAAGTACATACAGAGAAAGTTCTTCCAGTAGCCTAAATGGAGCTATTTCATAGAAATGTAAATATTTTTGCTTTTCTTTCAGATCTGTCTTTACTTTTTTATCAGTGAAGAGGAACTCGTATCAAGAGCATCATAGTATGTCAGATTAATTAGCCTGTTGACACAAGCCTGTTATCAGTACATTTATGATTACAGCCCTCCTAACTCCATTTGAAGTGTAAATCACTGTCCAGTGATTAAGTCACAACAGTTAACAATTTTATATCTCACACACAAAAAAAAAAAAGCTCTTGTCGACCGCTTTGATGTTCTGGAGTTTGGAGTAGATTTAACTTTATTTTCATCTTAACCGGTTCATATTAGCTGCTGTAGCGTTAGCCTCCATACAGAACAAATCTGGATGTGTTAAATACAGATAGCAGGAGAGCTATGTACAAGGAGAATCCCTGAAACAATCCCTTCAGGACTGCTCTGAATACGTTCCAAAAAGAATCACTGTATAGCGTCCCTGTTCTGTGAGCTGCAACAAGTCTGAGTGTCTACTTTCTGTCTGATTTGAATTTGTCACGTTTGAGTGTTTTTTTTTTTTGTTTTTTTTTGCGAGTGTTAATGAGGCAGTGACCTGTGCTATCTGAAGAACGCAGCTGTCTTGTTCTCGCTGCTGCTCCGTCAAAAGCTACTCTTTACCTGCGTGAGCATATGTGTTTGTGCACAAGTTCCGTGCGTTGTTGGCGTGTACACGTGTGTGGGGGTGTTTGTGTGTGCGTGTGAACGCCACCCTCGTTCTGCTCCGTTGAAGCGGAAGGCCTCACCTCAGCGCTCCCTGAGACAGCTGCACCCCACCACGTGGCCTCAGACATACACGCCTTGCCCGTCACTCTCTGTCATTTATTTTTGTATTTTTTGTTTGTTTGTTGCTTTTCTCCGTGAGAATACTTGTTGATTTTTCTCGCCTCTCTCTTTCTCTCCCTCTTGTTTTTCGGTTCACCCCGACTCAACTTCTCCTCTGCGAGTTGAGCGGAAAACGGAGGAGCAGGGGAGCCGAGAAACGGCTTAGCCACGCCGAGCATGTGTTGTGGCGGTATTCCCCTGACGCCCGATGGCTCAGGTGTGAGGGCAGCGTTAACGAACAACAAATTAGAACAGGGGGAGGCAAAACAACAGCAATATCTCAGCTTTCCTCTCCAGCGAGCACTCTTCTTTCTGGACAGGAAAAATAGGTCAGGTGAGTGCAGAGCTCTTGGAGAGGGCGGTAGTTTTTTTTTCTTTTAAAGCAGAAACTGAAGGGGATTAAGCATGAAGAAGGAGGAGGGGGGGTTATTCATTTGCTCTTTTAGCACCAATATATTCTTGGCAATTGTAATAATCAAGGATTCATAAACAAACAAACAACTGCAAGGCTGAAACTACTGACTCAATTACCATGAGCTCCCCTCCTTCAAATTCATAAAGAAATACCATCAGCAGCCCTTCTCCACCCTTGAAGTTATTTAGTTCGTTAAATAAGGGCTCGTTAGCCCTCTGCTGTTTCGCAGAGATGATTAGATTTTACAGCCCTAATTAGCTGGGCTAGCTCTAACTCTTCTGGAAGAGTAATGGGTGTGATTGCCTAATTAGCTCCCTCTCGTTAAGTCGGGAGAAACAGGCCACTGCAGCAAAACCGCGGGAACGAGGAAAAATAAAGTCAGCTAATGAGAAACTTATTTGATTGTTAGGAGAACAAATGTGGTGCTGCGCGGAATCCGCGTCGCTCTGGGTACTGTACATGCTCACCGGGAGAATCTCCCCTCCTGATGAAAAAGACAGTTTTGTTTGGGCTTTAAGCTTTTATAGGAAAGCGTATCTGTTTACTATGTGCTTGGCGGGAAACACTTGTGCGTTTGTAGTGTTTTGCTGGAGCTGCGAGGAGCCTATGAGCAGCAGGCACAGACACATCTGTTCGAAAAGATGTGCGAAACACCTTGGAAAAAAAATAGTTTAATGGATCTCACATTGAAAAGCTTTCGAAAAATCTAATCTTTTGTTTGAGTCTGCCAAGTTATGAAATAGCACATTTTTTTTAATCACTGGTTGCTAGAATCCCTTAGAAAACCTTTAGAATAATGTAACAGAAGTTTTGAGGAACCTCTAATCAGTAATATATGTGGATGTTTCTGTGTGGTATCAAAGTGATGTGACGCGGTCCTGAACAGGGACTCAAATGTACATTTTCAGCACAGACAGTAAGGAGGATACGGTAAAGGCTCATTTTTGGAGTACTTTGGCAAAAACAGGCATCTTGGCATCTCCATAGTTACATAGCAACCTGTGGGTTTTGGAGGAATTATATACCTTTTATATCAAAAGATATAAAAGTAGATTTTGAAACACCTTACCTGGACATCAGTTTGATTTGTTTTTGTCAGACGAGACAAAAATGAAGCCTCTGTGTGCGCTTGGTGTGAAACAGTGATTAGGGATAGTGGAGGAGATGTGATGCTGTGGGCCTGTTTTTTTTTTTTTTTTTTTTTTTTTTCCTTTAAAGGTCCTGGGAACCTTGTTGTGAGAGTGCATAGCGTAAACTCTTTGAAATACCAGGACATTTTCAATAAAAATCTGCCTTTGGCAAAAAACTGGAAATGAATCACACAGAAATGGTTCACCAAACACAATCGGTTTTCTTTCTTGTCCCCAGACCAAAAATCCTACGCAAACCAATTGAAGTGAGCATAAGAGAAGAGCCAGGACTCTGGTCAATATAAGAAAAATAGAGCTCCATCTATTTTTGTGCTGCAATATTGTGAAATACTGTAGAAAACACCGTACAATCATACTGGGAAGAGTTTTGTTGTCAATAACACCACTGGTGATAATATCAAAAACAAATGTTTCTTAAGATAAGATTGCTTTCCTTAAAATATAAAGTAAGTCTCAAAGTAAAAAGTTAGATTTTTACATTTCTTCCAGTGTGCTGTGCCACTGATAAAAAAAATAAATAAATAAAAAGCTTATGCACATCTTTACCAAATGTGCCGTTACACTTGTGTACCTTCAGCGAACTTCAGAGACAAGTAGTTTTTTTGACCTTTCTGAAGTTTTCTCGAGCCATACATCTACAGTCAGCACTGTAAAAAAAAAAAAAAAGAAAGAAGAAGAAGAAGACAACTCACGTCATCCCTTATAAATCCAACCAGAGAGGTGGCAAGCTCTTGGAAATTCAGGTAGACTTCCAGCTGACATGCCGTGTCCGTTCTTGACACCGGTCAAGGGAAGCAGCTGAAAGGTGAGATGCTGCCGTGCGTCTCGTCCCCTAGGGATGCATGTGTGGTCCGCTGCAGACTCTAACAGTGGCAGGATATTACGAGGGGAGTCCTTAACCCCTCAAACCTCCGCTTCCTCTCCTCTCCATCACTCCTGGTTAGCGTGGGGGCTAATCACATGCAGGCACTTGCTATGATCAGTCCGTCATGTGCCTGGATGAGCCTCAAATCACAAACACATTTCCCTGCCAGCTCATGCACAACCAACCCCGTCTCTCTGCAAAGCGTGTGTTAAACGTGCGCTCCCGTTTAATGATCCTGCCTTGAGATTTAATTTTACATCAGCGCGAAGATCAGATGCATTAATTTAAGTTTGTGGCACTCAACGCAAAATCACAAAGCTTATCTTTGTCAACGGTTTTAGTCATTGTAGGCCATTTTTCACCATGAAGTGTTTTCAACTAAGCAGTTTAGCACTGCATTGAACTTATATTTGAAGATTGCCTCTTTAAAGTCTAAAGGGTTTATTAATTGACTCCAGGTTAAGGTAGCATTATCCTGTATGCAGCACGGTCCCGTTCCCTGGAAACAACTGCTTTGTTTTGCGTGGGATAAAGTCAAGTTGATACATATAGCACATTTCAGCAAACAAAATGCTTTACACCATAAAACCGTGATAGAGTCACCAGTTATAAAACAGTGTTATCATCAAAATCATTAATCAAGTAGACATCAAATATGCTGATCACTATTGATTACTACTTATACTACTATTAATCAAAGGCAACTCTAAGCAGCTGGGGTTTCAGCCTTGATTTAAAGCAACTCAGCGTTTCAGCTGTTTTGCTGTTTTCTGGAAGTTTGTTCCAGATTAGAGGAGAACAGAAGCTGAATGCTGCTTCTCTGTGTTTGGTTCTGAATCTGGGGGTGGAGAGTAGACCAGAACCAGAACAATGAGTGAAATATATGAGGAAAATGGACTCAGATAAAACCAAGAATACTTGTTTGACAGAACCGAAGCAGTATCCTCTTCAAGGGTGCTAAGCTAATGGAGAGCCAGAGGTTGTTTTTAATCAGTGGGTAAATTACACAGCCTTATTTAAATTTTGAATACACACTTAAAAAATCAGCACAGATCTCAAAGTGGGAATGACAAGCCACGGTCTGTAAGCTAATAAAAAGCTTCTCAAATCTGTCGAACATCCTCTGTTTGAGGTTATTTCTCTCCCTCCAGCACCATGTGTCCTCTCCTGGCTCCCACCACCTCTGTGCCATGGCCCTTTCCTGCTCATCCAGCGCCCACTGGCCTTTGCAGGGTGTCCCCCAGGCAGACACAAGGGGGTGTGGAAAGACTCTGTGACCAAAGATAAGGATCCACTGATTAACCCAGCAAGACCAATGGGCTGCACTTCTCCGGGGAAAAGGGGTCAACCCAGACAGCGTTTATTGCTGTTTCTGAGCGTGTATGTGTTTGGGTTCAGCACACTCCCCCGGCCCGTCTGTTAATGTTGCCCATTTCCTCACATGCGTGTGTCTGCGCTTGGATATCCATATTTGTGTGCTGACAGAGGCCATTTCCCGATGAGTGTGTGCGCTCGCTGTCGTCTTGAGTGAAGAATGTCGGGCAGGAAGTGCTCCTCCCGGGGAGGATGATGTCATGGTCGACTGTTTCCTGTTCTCTGAGCCTGTGAGGCAGGCTCGCTCTCGGCTTCACGGTGGGAAGTTTTGCACTTGCGGACTGGGTTTTGGCTCACCTTTCAGATCAGCACCCGATGTATCTTGAAATTTTGCAGAGTTTCGAACATTTTCCACAGCAACGTACTCCCAATTTGTCCCAGAATCTCTCCTTTGGGGAACCTGTTTTTTATTGTTTTGATTGTTTTGTTTGGATGCACTTCCTGGGGTGAGAGGTCATGTGTTGCCTTAGCTGGCTAACGTGCAGTAGTGAATAATGTATGTCATTGACTTTATGTCAGCACTTCTAGCCCCCCCAAGCAGAGCCCACCCATGTTTAATTCATCCATCTTGTCTGCATGCGTGCGTGTGTGTGCACACGCAGGAGTCTGTAAGCATGTGTGTGTGCACATAAGTCCACAAATGCATGTGTGCGTGCGTGTGTGTGTGTGTGTCATTTAGAGGCCCAGTCTGCACCTGTCCAGCCATTAGCCCCCTTCTCATTTGCATTTGATGCTAATGTGGTTTACTGGCAGCGCCATCCGTCCCTTTAGTTTAGTTTCATTTTCAGGACTGTAATACCGAGAAGGTGAGCATACACTGTGAGAGGAGCCGTCCTACATTCTTCGGACCGCAGCTGGCGACATGTGACTATCAGGGTCTTCGTTATTTTCTGTCCCATTCCTGTTTGGTTTCATGCTCTGCTCCACTTTTTTTTTTCTTTTTTGACATGCTGTCTCTGACCACCTATCAGAAGCTTTGACATTTCCCACCAGGACAAAAGAACGCTTGAAACAGTGACATGACAACCCCAGGGTGACATCGCATTGTTGCAGTTTTTTTCTTTTTTTTACTTGTTTTATTTTCTTTTATCTGGATTCCCTTCGAAAGCTCCACGGCCTTCCCTCTCCTTGGAAGATGTTTGCGTTGCTGTTGATGTGCAGAACTTTTTATTTATTTATTTTTTTGTGCAAGAGGTTGTGGGAAGTCGGGGGGTGCGGATGCATTAGATGTTATGGGAGGCTTTGAAAAGGACTGGCCCTGAGCTGGTTGTGATGTTTGTGCAGGGCTCAGGGGCAAGGAGGGAGAGCTGCTGGCTCATCGATATGCAGGCAGAACTCCCCTCCCTCAGGTGCTATAGTTGCCTCGCAAATTTGCCTCTCTCTCTCTCTCTCTCTCTGTCTCTCTCACACACACACACCCACCCCCGCACATCCCCACACACACAAGAGCAGCAAAAAATATAGCACACGTGCAAAAATGTTGTGCGCACACACACAAACACACGTGCAGATGCACATTGACCCGCAGCTTTCTGCATCTGTTTGGTTGTGTTCTTATTTTTTTCTTCCCCTTGCGATGGTTCCCTTACCCACCCGGCTGCCCCCACCCCCAAACAGCGCTGGAGGAAAGCGGGTCCCAGGGGGATGGACGGCTGTTCTGATTGACAGCAGTGAGTTTGGAGGTCGAGGAGCCTCCAAAACAGCACAGCTTTTTTTTTTCCTTTTCTTTTTACCCCCTTCTTCTCATCTGGACCTTCAGCCTTCTCACCCCAAGCAACTAGTTCTCTTTTATTTGCTAAACACCTATAATTTCCAGAGCATGTACCTGGGTTGTGTTTTATTGTTTCTTTTCTATTCCAGTACATTAAATTAACTGAAACAGTCTGTGCTCTGTGGCAAGCTAGATTCTGGAAATATTTTTTTTCTTTTTTTTTTTTGTTAATGCTTAAATTTTTGTTGACCCAATAAAGTAAGCGGAGTTAGTTCATACTTTATAGGTGGTTAAGTTAATTCTTTCCAGCTGAATACAGGGAAATGGCAGTTTATTAGGGCATATAAAACATAATTTACAAATGTGGTAGCAGTGAAAAGTTCTTAGTTTTTTTTTTTTGACAAGTGGACATTTTCTTTATTAACTGTAAATGCCAACATCGTAGCTGCATTTTCTTTGCAAAACTGCTTTGTCTTGCAAAGTAGTATGATGTGAGAGAAGGAATTATTTTCCCATTCCTCTTTAAACCACAGCTCCATTCGAGTCAGAGCATCTATAAACATTCATTTCAGCTCTTGCCACAGTTTCTCAACCATACAGTGGACCTTTCAGACACATGAATATGTTTAGATTGTGATCATTACATGTTAGGGTTGTTGTTCTGGTGGAAAGCAAACCTCAGCCCCAGTTTCAAATATTTTGTTGCCTGTATTAGGGTTTTCTTCTGGGATTGCTCCGTATTTAGCTCTGTCCATATTCCCATCGATTCTGAACAGCTTCCCTGTCCCTACTGAAGAAAAGCATCCCCACTGCTCAGGGTGATGTGCAGTGATGGTTTCCAGCCACCCATAGCGATCCACATGTTTACTGTGTTGCCAAAAATGACTTGTTGAGATTCTAAACAGGATCCGTGTGGCAAAGTAAAAATGCATTTCTATAGCATTGTACATCACAAAATGCTACATTAAGGCAGAGCAATAAAACAAGGTGAATAAAACAGTTTTTCGTTGTTTTTTTAAAGCATTGGTGGAGTCTGTGCAGCCTAGAGAGAGTTGGAGAGGGTTCCAAACCCTCGGAGCCAATGCCTGAAAAGCATGGTCCTCAAGGGTTTTTAGGAAAAAGGTTCAATCGACAACATCTGACTCAAAGCCCTCAGAGTAGAAGATGAAGATAGAAGATTCCAAAAGGTCCAGAATGTATTTAGGATCCTGGCTGTGGATTGTCTTAAAGGTTAAAACCAAAATTTTAAAATCAATCCTGAAGTTTACAGGAGGTCAGTGGAAGGAGGCAAGAAGAAGAGTTTTGTCTGCTCTTCTGTTAGATTTTTTTTCAACAGCTTTGCTGAATCGTTCTTCACAGACTGAAGGCGAGACAAGGAGGTTTTATTCAAACAGGTAAAACAGGTGGGAGTAATTGTTAACAAATACTCCCATCTAAGCTGTTGTTCTCCACAACTCCTCCAGGGCTGTCGTGAGTTTTTTGCTTCTCGATCCCCACCTACTCTTGGTTCAGCATTCTCAGATTTTTATGTTGAACATAGATCCGAATTATTTCAAATGCTACTTGACATTCTGTTGGCTAGGATCTGTAAAGCATCCAATCCATGAGCTCCATTTATTGTTCTTAGCGCTGATTGACTGTTCCCTCAAAAGTGAAGATAAGGACGACTGTAGACATAAGCTTCTGTGGTAGTGCTAAGATGGTTCCTCTGCGAGTGTTAATGCATGTTAAGGTATATTTGGTGTTTGAACTACAGTATTAAAATAGGCAGCGTTTTTGGAGGAGGTCTCAAGTGCTCTCAGATTTTAGCTATTCGCTGGTGGCTGTGCTCCCTAACCGCTGCAAATACCCGAGGTACATTGTAATGCTCTCCTTGCTAGGCCTGTCAGTTTGAGTGGACTACCATACAATTTATGTTATGAGCTGATGGACTGAACAGTTCTTAAATGGTTCAAAACCTAGTTGTATGCTTCTTCAATACTTTATGTCTTACCTGTGTGATCATAGAAAAGTGTTTATACTGAAATGAAACTACACACAAGTAGACTATGGTTCAACTGAATTTTAATTTAAAGGTACCAGAGGAAAGGGTTGAATACAAGGTAGACTACTCTTTTAAGATTTATATTGGTAGGACATTTTCAGCAACATATATTGGGGCTGAACAATATGCTGAAAACACCTGGGCAGATGTCAACAATAGTTACAACGACTTTATATAATTGAAGAAGCAAGACATTAACAAAGCAATATTATTAATGTCTTCAGTTTCATCGCAAATGTTGACCTCAGATAGTGAGTAGTCTGAGCTGGTAGTGTAAAAAAATCAAATTAATTGTTCCCATAACACATAGAGAGATTGAATGCATTGTATCTACATAAATACCAAGCAATTCTTTGTGATGTCGTGTACATTGGGAAAACAATAAATGTGCAGCATATTGTGCAGCTCTAATGTGTAGAATTTGTGCCAGTAAATGCCAACCGAAAACATTAAAGTCTGTGGTTGTAAAGTGCCAACAAGTGAAAAACTTTAAAGCTGTCTGTGTTGCACTGCTGAAACTTGACTTCTTGCCTTTGCTCTTCCCGCTGCCTTTGTGTTGGTGTTTGTTCTCTCCCAGAATGACGGGGTTAGGCTGGCCAGAGCTGACCAAAATGAGCAGTGTTCTACCTCTCAGAGAGCTATTTAGGACTTTTTTTTTAGTGTTGGAGATTACAGGCTGGGGACATAGAGGAACAATGGGAGCCTGAACAAAATGGAGATATATTTAGTGTGTGAAAAGGCCTCATGTGCGACGGCATGTAGTACGGCGAGCGAGGAGAGCGTAACGTTTTCCAGGATTTAGTCCGTGACTCGCCCCAGAAGATGTGCTCAATTTGCTTTTTAAATGAGGCGTGAAGGGAGCGAGCGTGCCGTGTGATGCTGCACATTCAGACGTTCAGGACTGCTTGTGTGAATGCGTGTGTGCGCGGCACAGGATGCAAGGCTTTGTTGTCTAAGTGCTCCGATGTGTGTGGACAGTCTAGCACACGGCCCACTAAGTGCTCTCTCACAGCCAATGTGCTACATGACTGCTTGTGTTGCTGCTCTTAATTGAATAGACACACCAGCCCCTCTCGGCAAAGGATACTCAGGCCTTTCCCTTCATAGCAGGCTGAGACTGTGTGACACCGAGCAGCGTCCCGATGTCAGCCCTCAGCGATGATTCATTGTTTACTGATTATTTCTGCTAAGTGAGAACACAGACCGTATGCTTTATGCCAGCTCCCCTCCTCCCTTCCCCAGCCTGGTGCGTCTCACTTCCTCACCAGCCAGTTTCCAGGACTGCCCCGTCTTTCTGTCCCTCCGCCTCAGCTTTGCGGCCCAGGATGTGAGTCCAGGTGTCCAGGATGAGCGCTTGTGACCCGCTGGGTTTGAGCGAGATGCATGCTCTGTTGATTGTTTTCCATAAATCTGTCCAGGAAGAATGGATCGCCTGGGCCAGGCACTGTGAGCGGCGCTCTCAGTTTCACATGTCACAATGAAAGGAAAGCCTGGAGGAGCCAGGGAGGGAGAGATGTGTGCTGTGATAGTGGCGGTGGGATTGTGCAACAAAGTTCTGGTGTTTACACGGCCTTGCAAAAGTGTCCACACCACAAGCATTCAGGCACCTCCGAATGGCTGCCACAGAGGAATCAGGGATTTATCAAACATGAGTCAAAGCAACACTCCAAGTATAGTTTTGTTGAGAGAAAAACATAATATAAAACTCAAACTTTATGATTGATGTCCTCCGACGTTCTTCACTCAGTCTGACTGAAACTTAGCAATTTTTCAAAGAATGAACAACAAGCTGGTAAACGCATACCCAGAAAGACTTGAAGCTGTTGCAACAAAAGTTGTATCTCCATATTGACTCAGAAGCAACTGAATACAGAACACTCACTATTTTATGCATTACAACCATGAACACACACACACACCTTACCTAAGGACAATTTGGAGAGAACAATTAACCCGACATTCATGTTTTGGGGAGTCAGAGAACCAATGAATGCACAGGGAGAAACTCTGTGCAGAGGGAGACCCCAGGCTGGGATTCGAACCCAGGACCTTCTTGCTGCAAGGCAACAAAGCTACTCACTGCCCAGCATCTAAACCGTCTCTTTATGTGTATGTCTTTTTTTTAATGTTTTTCAGGATGATTTACCTTTTTATTTGAAAACATGAAAAGAATACGCTTATAAGCTACTCTGAAAACCATCAATGTCCCAGAGCCCAACCATCTCATATCTGCTCTCATGTGTGAGTTTTCTGGCATTGAGCTTGACTAATTTGAGCCGTGCTGTTAGGGAGACAAAAAGACATCTTCAAGGGTGTATCTGTGCGTTAATTAAATGTAAAGCGGACACGTCGGCGCGCAGACAATTATGGTCAATAGCATTGTCTGATCAAAGGAATGGCACATCCTTCCATTCCTGTTATATTGTTTTTTTCCCATTACTTTTCATTCAGCATCAACAAATGAGACCCAAGCACATGTCACTGTTCCACTTCAAAAAGCCAGCGTTGAATTTAAAGGCCCTTTGTTTGTGTTTATGTAACTCATGAGGGGAGACAAAGTAAGGCGTAGGCAATCGACTGAGACACTTTGTTGCTCTGCACAGCTTCACCCCCTTTATGTGTGCGCCGCGAATGTTGTTGGTTTGTTTACCGAGTGGCTTGACCTCGCTGGGAGGAATGTTCACTCGTTTCCTTGTCTTTTGTCTCTGATTTTCTTCCTCATCCATGTGTCTCTTTCCTCCTCTCTTCTTCTTCTGCTTCTTCTTGTCTCCTTCTCTGTCTGCCCTTCTGTCTGTGTCTAGTTTTCTCTTTGGTCCTCCCACTCGAAACTCCAGATTTAACTCTGGAGGTTCTTCTGGTTAATCACACTTGGAATCTTCCCCAGTGTTTGAACGCTACCTCCTCTGCAGCGAGCTCTTCCTCGACAGAGGGAGTCGCGCTAATGATCCTGGTTATTGGCTTCTTCCAGCGGCGGAGCTGCGATTTACATGAGGTGACATTCAGTTCAAACGAGCAGACCTTTGCAACCTTATTTTCTTTCACTGGAAAACAATTAACCCTGCTGCTTGCTCTCCCTGTAACTTCTTTTTACCCCCCTGCTTCGCTACACCACGCTCCCCTCTTCTTCTGGTTATTGTCTTTGCACAAACAGGGAAGATTTACTGCCAAAAGAATGAAGGGTGTGTGAAGTTTTTCAGTAGCAAACGAGCCTCTAAGTTCTTCTTTCAGTAAGAGGAGCGTGGGGACGCTTTTTGTGTGGATCCATCACGGGCGGCTTTTCTAAACTGTGTCAAATTTGTACAAAAATCCAAGAACCCATGCGTATGCATCTCTGCGCTGACCTTGGTAAATTTAGTGTACGCTCTCTTCCGCACACCCCCATGAATAGACATATAGCCCACCAAGGCACGTTCAGACGCAAAGACAAACTTTACAAGCGTGCCGCTAATGAAGCGCATCTCTCTTCTGTCATGGCGCCCATGTTAGCATGACAAGATGTTTACACACGCAATCACGGCGCCGCCTCTGATGTGGGCCCACGATGAAAGGGAAGACGGGGAGAAGAGGGAGGCGTGACGGCAGGCGTCAGGTGCGGACCGCTTTTCTCTGCTTGACAGTTCTGATGGTATCCCACTGAGAGACGGAGATAGAGAGGTACCAGGAGAAATACATCCTGGGAGGGAAACACTTTTCCTTCCCCCCCCTCCATCTATGGAGAAGTTCTCTCAGCTCAGCTTCAGGGACATTCAGGAGTATTCATGCTAAGATGAATTATTAAAAGTAATGCAAGTTTCTGAAGTGGAAGGGCAGATGCTCCTAAATTAAAACTGGTCCAATAACCTTGAGAAATTAAAGAAAGTTAAAAATGGAGTCCTTAGGTGTGTAATTTGATCTCAGTTTTTCTGGAAATACCAAAATGATGAGAAATTAACACACTTGCATACATGTGCAACATCGTGTGGCAGAAAGCTAACATCTACCTACATCTTTATAATACCTTTAAAAAGGGGAAACATGGTGTTACCAGTAATATGCTGCCAGGATGTTTTTCCTCATCAGGGGTACAAAAGGAAAGACAGATGTAACCAAAAATATTGCAAATCTGAAAGGAAACCTGTTAAAAAAAAAAAGCAAAAATCTGATACAGAGGCTGAGGTTCAGCTGTAGATGCACTGGAGGTTCGTCTCATATAGTACTGTTTTAGATTCTGATAGTTTTACAACTATTTTTTTTTCACGCTTAGTGCATTACTTTATGTTGCTCGATATGCTAAAATTCCAATAAATGCATAGAAGTTTGTCAAGTCAAGTTTATTTGGATGACACATGTCAGCATAATACAATAACCTACTATGAAACAAGCAATAAACATAATATTCTGTTAATTGCCATCACCTAAAACAAATCATCAAGCAAATAGACATCAAACATATCAATCAATGCTCAATTTCATATGAATCAACTCTAAACAGGTGGAGATTTGGGGCAAATAAACAAACTCAGTGTTTCAGCATCTTTGCAGTTTTCTGGAAGTTTGTTCCAGATTTGCAGTTGTGTCCCAACAAAACACTGCAAAGTGTGAGGGCCAGGGCTACTTTTGCGAGAGGCTGTGCATCCTTGAATCCGGAGGAAAACAATTAGACCTAAACCGCTTCCCCTTGTCCCGCAGTGTAGATTACAAATGAGCAAACCTGGCATTTATCACATTACTACAAACATTTATTAAAGCCGGTTCCCCTCTAAAGCTGCAGAGATAACAGTGGGTAATTGCAGAGACTGGCTCTATTAGTTAAGTATGCCTAATGTCACTGCCTCAGAGCATTAATGGACGCCGTTGTATTATGTTCCTGCGCTCATTACCACCCCACTCCCCTTCAAACGGATACACACAAAATCTCCCACACACCCACCCCCCGCCCTCCTCCTCCATTGACCCTGCAGCAGGAGTCTGCGCCACTCTAATGAGAAATGGAAAACACTACTCGGAGAGCTCCAAGACACACACACACACGCACACACACACTTATACAGGAGCATTCATACTCAACGGGAGACATTACAAGGGGACAGAGGGGCACAACACCATAATCACACACGCCCAGGGAAACAATTGTGCCGTTATCCGAGTGATCACATTATAAAAGTTTAATAAACACCAAACGGCCTAATGGTGAATTAGCCCCGCATCTGCCCCGCGTTGTGCAGGGCTATAATTAGTGATTTAACAGAGACAAACAAATGTTTTTCAGCCTGAGCTTTTTTACAGGCAACAGATTTTTTTTTTTTTTTTTTTTTTTTGTCAGAGGTAATTATCTTGTTTGTCCAGAGATTAAAGGAAAGCAATATTTTTAAAATTCATTTATATACATTTTTTTGTTCACTGACCTGAAGAAGTCAAAAAGTCACACGTTGGACGGTCAGAGCGCTCAAACTCTGTTGGAGGGAGAGGAGTTTGGCTCAAGCTCCACGTCTGGTTCTCTAAGTGGCTACTTGAGACGCGCATGGAGAGAAGCGGATGGGTGCTTGAGATTGTTGAGGAGGAGGAGAGAGAATATGAAGGAGGGTGTAAGTGTAGGGAGACCGGAGGAGGGACTGAGGGAGAAGAAGAAGAAGAGATGCAGGGAGAGACGCTGGTGAATGATGTAGGAATAGATGAGAGGACGGAAGAAGCACTTCCTCTTACTGAGGGACAACGGCTTTCAAAGTTTTCATAACTTTGAACTTTTTAATGTTTCCACAGAATGATGCTACCAGCGCCATATTTTGCTCTATGGCTTTCTTCCGACAATGTTCAACTTCTTTCTAATATTTCATAAAGGCCAGATTATTAAGAGTATATCACTAATCAATGCTGGATCAACAGATTCTTCCATTTGAGCTTCAGGTCTCTGTTGCTCTGCAAAGTTCCCTTCTTCTCTGATTGCTAACTGCTTTTCTCTTTAAGAGAATGCAAAATGCTCTTTGAGATGTTCAAAGCTTGGGATATTGTTTTATAACATCGCTCCGTTCACTAATCTTCTCTAACAAATTCCTGAGGCCTTCGTAGAATCGCTACATCTAGGAGTGGGCGATACGGACTTTGAATTTTATAAAGAAGTTTTGCGAATGCTGTTGTGATAATGGGGAAAAAAATGATGACAAAATAATATTTGCTACTTCTTTTTAGGTAACTGCATGACACAGAGTTAATATTGTCACTAACACAAAGACTGCTCTTGAAAACCGTTCCAATTTGAAAGAGGCTTCTTCAGGACACCACTTACTTAAAGAAGTGTGATTGATTTCACTAAAACTGCACTCAGTAACTGCATTTGATCATATTTTTTTAATTTACCGATATTTATTGATGCTCTTGTTGAAAAAGCTGCAGAGGAGATATCATTATAACCAGTTTTTTAAATATTAACTGAAATTTATCGAGACGATAAATCAAAATTTTTATGATCATTTCATTACAACTGATAAACGATACGATAAGTTTCCAACATTAACTAAAACTGCACTGAAACTAAGCCGCACACAGGTGGGCTCTAGCTGACTTCCATAGGTAATTGGTTGCACAACATAGAGCTATCAGAGTAAAAACGGGCTGCATAGAAATGCACTCCACACTGTTCAGATTTCATCATTTTACAAAAACTAACACGATATTCCATTCACCCTCCACTTTGCGGCTCTTTTGTGTCGTCTGTCACATGACGTTCGAATACATTGCACCTAAGTGACAAAAGCAAACACTTTCCTGTATCAAGAAGTAATGTGTGTGTATTTACATGAACGCCTGCGTGGACGGTTTGTGTAGAATCGATGACACTTTATAATTTACAATCACAAGGTCCAGTCGCTTTGTGCAAGGGCCTTCATCCTCATTCATCAAAATGAAATCAGGACTCTTCTCTGTGTGAGGTGGCAGGAGGGCAAGAAAACGGCTGTGTGTGAGAGAATATGGCTTTGGTCCAGCATGTGCGTGTGCGTGAGTGTGTGAGTGTGCATGTGGGGCGGGGGGGAGTGTCAGACGAGGGGGAGGAAGAGGGCATCTGCTGAGGTTGTAGAAAACATCGCTTCCAGCATACACAAATGTGCAAACGTATACCCACCTAGCATGTGTGTGTGTGTTGGTGCATGTCTGCATCTGCGCCGATGTTTTTTGTGTGCGCATGCATTGCAGGGGTGTGTGTGGGTGTGAGTGTGTGGGGGTGAACGTGCATGCTTGCCAGCTGAGTGACAGCCTAGTATTGATCTGTGGGAGGCCCCGGTGTCATTAGACCCAGTATGGACCAGCAGGCACACGTGGAGGTCAGGGCACGGAGTTTGTGTGTGTAGGGGTGTGTGTGCGTGTGTGTATGTGTGTAGGACTGGGAAACCAAGTGTTCAGTAGTGACAGGCTCAAGCCTCTGAAGGAAAATCAATGGTGTCATAAGAGGAAGGTTTCCTCCAGCCTTCTTTTCCCTCTTTCTTCCCTCCTCCTCTTTCTCCTCTTCTCATCTTCCTTACGCTCGTCTCCCTTTTTTTTCCTCATCTGGGAGGTCATCCACAGACCCTCATTTATACATTTAACACTCCCTTTCTTTTTTCTTTTCCTCTTTTACACACACTTATCTGCTCACACATGCAGCTCTCCTGGGTCAGGATGGGGGGTTGCGCGATGTGAGATGCTTGGATCAATTTGAGGGGTTATCCTGGCAAAAAAAAAACTGAGCCATTAGTGACAGAACTGATCCCAGATCAGCCCTCATTAACTAAAAGGGCACGGGGACTGTTTGTCCAGATGAAAGAAATTACCTCAAACCAGGACCAATTAACTGAGAGGGCAGAGACTAGCTGTGCACCGGCGGTGTGCTTTGTTTTCTAAAACAAGAAGTTGGATTTGAAACAAATCTGATAAGACTTTGTTTTGTTGTTAGTTTGAGTTATCCTTCAGGTATTTATTGTCAGGGATGAGCACGCTATTCCACACACACTCTCTTACTCTCACACACACACGCAGGGCAAGCATCCACCTGTTCTTCTCTCTCCTGTTTCGCCCGAGGGGACGAGTATGGTAGATAACAGTTTGAGTGGGCCTGCTGCAAAACACTAATCAGACCTAACACTGCCTAATTAGCACAGAGTCCACTGATTGGCTTACAGCAATAATTAACACAGGTGAGAATAATTAGCTCCCCATAGACCTGTTTGTGGCTGAGTGTGTATGCGGGTGTTTGGGTAGGTGCGTGTGTGTGTGTGTGAAGGATGTTATTATGCAGTCCTGGTCCCCAGTGAGGCTGAGGAGGCAGAGAGAAGAATCAAACTCATTACTGAAACCAGGCCAACCTGTGTAAGGTGCTCTGCTTTCCCACACCCGAAGAATTAGCCACAGAGAGATGCCCCTCCAGTTTCCCCTTCACCCCCCCTTTCAGTGTCTTTGCTCTTACTCTATTTTTTTCTTCCTCTTCTTCTTCTTGCCCCACTCTCACTTTTCACTGTCCTGATGACTGAATGCACAGTTTGTAGTTTGAGGAATAAAAACCGCCTGGTGAACCTGGAAAGATGAGATGAGACACGGAGCTTCTCTCCGTCCTCACTCTTTCTCTCCGGTGGTCTCCTTTTCACTTTCATCGCTCACTGCTTCTCCGGCCTCCTCTTAAAATAGCATGGGCAGAATGAATACTATATGCAGTCCTCCTCACATAAAAAAATGTAATCACACTTTTTTTGCACCATAAAATGGTAAGGGGCATGCAACAGTATTGACAGCCGTTGAGCTTCTTCGCATTTTGTCTCCCTAATGTGTCAGCATTTGTGTTGGTTTTTCTGGTAAACCAACACAAATTTCAATAGTAGAAGTGTGTTGTGTATTTGTATTCTGGCCCCCTACACTCTGATACCCCTAAATAAGATGTCCAGTGCAACCAGTCGCCCGTTTGTCAAAGAGTCCACCGATGTGCAATGTAATGCTCTCTCAACAAATCAAACCTTTATAGAAGCGTGGCAAGAAGTATTTACAGGGTAGATAAGTGATGCTAAATACTGCAAATACTCTGGAATAAAACCAGTCAGAAATGTAAAAAGACTTTACAACAGGGTAGAAGTTTGCCTTACAGCAACACAACGACCCTAAACATGTAGTAAGAGCTACAGCGGAATGGTTAAGACCAACGCATCGCTGTGTGTTAAAATGGAGGATGCAGAAATCTGCTCCAAAACCAAAAGTTATTTTGCAAAGAAAAATAGACACAAATTTTGTTTGTTTGAAGGTGGAAAGCTGTTACGGACACAGAAAAAAAAAAAGAGCTGTAATTGGAGCAAAAGGAGATCATACAAACCATCAACAGACTGTCGGCTGTTTCAAGACGTTCCAAACTTTAAAAACTATGTCCCATTTTCCTTCCAGTTCAACATTATCTTCTACTTTGTGTTGGCCTATCTCATAAAATACCAATGAAATGCGCTGAAGTTAACACTTTAGCAAAGCACTGTAGGGTACGTACACCACAAACTAAAACTTTACGCCTAGCAGTCAGTGCCGCGTGTTGTCGATTGAAGACGAGGAAAGAGTAAAGTAACGAGACAGACTGAAAGAGAGCGACAAAGAAATCTCAGACATTGTTTTTGCTGAAAGGCTGGCCGTCGTTCTTCAGCCTGCGAGCAGCATGGTGTCCTCCATCTCGTTGCCTTTGGTTATTTTTACCAAAGTACCGCTTCTTTGATCACTCTGACATCACAGAGACGAAGACGAGCACGCAGTTATTGAGAAGGGGGTTAATACTGGAACACAATTGACGGCTTGTCACTTTTTTGCTCCGAGGCAGCAACATTGCGGAGTAGTTAGAAGATGGAGATGGAGGTAAAGCACATTAACGCGCACACGCACACATATATCTCTAGAGCTTTTTGTGTGCTAAATAAATAACAAGCGATGATGTAAATTGGTGTTTTCCTGGAGTATGCGGCTGCTCCCGGGATGTATTTTTCATGTTACGGCATTTTTGAGTGGTTTAGGAGTGCAGGATGTGCGGATAATGAATTTAACCCCAAAAGTGTTCGCAAACACGCACCGATATGCGTGTCTCGCCCTCATACATAAACACACACGCACACACACACATGGAAGGGGATTTGACTGTTTACCTGACCACAGTTGCACCGCAGCAATAATTCCCGCCCCCATGTCCCTCTCTATGGCAATTGCTCTCCGCCCACTAGAATCCGGGGAGGCGCCGGGGGCCAACATCAGCCCATAAGCATAAACTGGCAGAGACACAGTGGGAGAGGGAAAGCTCATTGTTGGCTGACTGATCTCCAGTCTCTCGCTGACAAGCCTCCCCATGTTCGCCGGATTTGTGTTTTTGTTCTGTTCACGCGTGGTAAACACTCGCCTCTCATAACCGCCAGCTACTACCTCTGTCACACTGAGGGTGTCAACACAACGCTGCACTGAGCGACGCAGCGCACAATCACACACACCAGGAGATGTATGTATAAATGTAATGGATGCACTCAACGGCAGCCTAAATGCGTATAAGAGTTGTTAAATTTTTTCTTTTCATTTTTTTTATGGGAGAAATCTGCATATTCCCATCACTGCCTCACTCGCCCAACCCAAGCGCTCTCACCATATAACCCTTCCTGACTTTAAAAAAAAAAAAAAAAGATATGAAAGAAGGTTGATTGAGGCAAAACAAGCAAGGCTGTTTTCTTCCTTTTCTTTCATATTTCCTGTTTCAATAATTAATATGCATGAGTTTTATGGCCGCTTAAGATGCGATCAATTATTCATTAACAGCATGTTAATTGCATCCACAGTCGTGAATATTTAACCAAACACTAAATCAATGGGGTTGAAACGAGCTGCAATATGGACATTTCATAAGCCTTGCCAAAAAAAAAAAAAGAAGCAAAAAAGAAAGAAAATGAGGAATGACTTTAATGAAAACAGCAATGGAAGGATTGGAATTGAAGTAGAGGAACAAAACAAAAGCTTGGAGACAATGTGAAAAAAATGTAAAGTTGTTGACTTGTAAACGACTCTCAGCTTTTTTTTTTTCCAGTTTGATTCTTCTTTTGTATTTGGCATCTAAATGGGGAGGATGTAATCTCTCCATCTCTGCCCGCTGTAGCCAGCCTTTTTCACTCTAAAAGACTCCAGACTCCTTTGTCCTGTATCTTTGTGTGCGTGTGGTAATGCGTATGGGTGTGCGTGCGGCTCTTGTTTGCGTGTGCGCCGGTGTCTGGACAGTGACATTTCTCTGTCTGGATAACCATCGCGCCCTCTGTCCCTCTGTCCCTCCAGCCATGACGCAGGGTAATGTCACCTGTCAGTCTCAAACTCCTACTTACAACGGCCGGCCGCCCGCCCTCCCCCTCTTCCTCACCTCTTAAACTCCCCCCACCCAGTCCCAAATGGAACACCATCACCGCCGCCCCTGGACCTCACCTGAGAGACAAAACCCCTCTCACCGTTCCGCCCTCTATCCTACAGCTTTTGTCTTCCTCATAACATGCCATATCCTCTTTTGCTCTTTCACTTTCTTATATCCAAATGGCAACCACACCCTCTCCCTCCCTTACGTATGCCCCCCCAAGACTTTGGAATAATAACATGAGGAAGACAGCACACATATAGTAAATGGCAAAGTCAAGGGTGGGAAGCTGACTTTTTTGTTTTGCCTGGACCCGGTTTACTCGGCGCCTGTTTTCAATTATTCCAGCTGCACTGGCGGGGTCGAGGTTTATGCATTATATGGGAATGTAATTGACTATAACTGCCCTCTTAACATTAACCAGGTGTGCTGGCTGAGTGTAGGAGATTAAAGCCCCAGGCCCCGGGCCGTCATGATGTGTGTGGACCCATCTCCGTGGCTTGTCTTCTCGTTGATGTATTTATATCCTCCACCTCCGAGGCGCCGCCCATTAGCACACCACGTTTAAATGTGCCATGTTTCCCTTTCCCGTGTGTGCCTGCGCCTTCCCGAATACCATGGAAGTTTCATCACGCGTCTGCCAGAACAAGAATGAAGAGGGAAAGTAGGGGAAGAGGCAGGATGCAGATACGGCCCCGGCTTCGAGGGGGGGGGGGTGACTTTACAAGGACAAAGTCAAAATGGGCCCATTCACAAGGCTGACACACTGTGCTTTGTATGTATAGTAGTGAGCAGCCCTTCAGGGCACTAGCCCCGAGGCGATCACAGCGCACCAGCAGGAGGGAGGCCGATGTGGAGTTTATGTGTGTAAAAGAAGCATCAACAGGCTGTCAATCAAGCACCCAAGCCGCCGCTTGTCACTCCCCCGATGGAGCTCGTCCGGAGCAGAGAATGGGGAGTCTCTTGGACATTGGGTGGAGAGAGGAGGAGGAGGTGGGGTTTGGCGTTCTGGAGGAAGGCACAGACTGCATGGTGGAGGCAATTGTCTGTCTGTCTCAGCGGCTCGAGCTTGATTTGATATTTGATACCGAGCATGTGGCATTTGAATGCAAATCTATTTTGATTGTCTCGGCGTCTGATAGGGTTAAGAGGAGTCTATGGGGGATATGCATGTATGAGTGTGTCGGAGAGGCCAGGACGGGGCTGCGAAATAAGAAAGAGAATTATTCAGACGGATTATATTACTTACCAATTCACTTGCATCAGGGGTTTGTTCCTCTCAGAGTAATATAAAGATATTTAATCAGTCTAATATGAAAGGTAATGGGTCAAATGTGAAAATGTGTTATTCAGTTTGTCTGTCTAACAAAACCTCGTCAAATGGGGATGGACACTCCATGTTTGGCCCTCAAAACTCATTTTAAAACCCATTTGACAATTTAAAAAAAATGAAACTATAAGCTGTGAAGCTGTTCTTGCAAAAACAATTTAAGCAGAATGCCTTTCTCTCGTGTAATTGTTAATATATTTCTGTCTTTAATGGTGAAATAAAGTTATTTCACCATAAAGTGAATAATAAAGTTAGCCTTCTGGCTGAATGAAGGAGGTAATTGGAGGTAATTTCAGGAACTCATATTTATTCCGGCCTGTGAGAGACGTAAAAGCAATTTAAAAAGACCCAAACTGAAATCTCTGAGACGCCATATCAGCACATATTTACTCACCCAGACTTTCACCAGAGACAGTTGTAAAGTTTGTGGCTGTTTTCTTAGCCAAGCAACATACACGTAACAATGTAACACTGCATTTACAACAATCTGCTTTATCAGCTGCGCATTTTCCAAAGATTTATGATTTCTGAAAAGATAAAGAAGCGTGTCTTCAATGACGGCCTGACACAAAATCCAAAAGCTTGCTCCACTGTTGGTGAACTTAGAGCAGAAAGGCGAATCGTAGCCAGCAGCATCAATGAGCCTAACTTCTCACAGAGAGACAGATGTTGTTCGACAGAGTAATCAGCCACATTTAAAAAAAAAAAAATCAAACCAATGAAAATTTTATCCATATTCCTGAAATCTTCTAAAACATGGACACCCGTTTAGCCAACTTGCTTTTTACCATTCTGAGTCGCTTTTTACAAATTCACTCATATGACATCTGTATCAAAAGACAAACTATTTCTGTTAAACTTACAGGACCTCAGGCTAAAATATCCAAGCCATTTCTTTAAGTGCAGAAAGCTGACACTGTCTGTATGTGGAAAAAAAATATGTATGTGGACTAATTATTTCACTTGCATAAACATAAAAACTGTTTAAAAGGTAGACAGACCAAAAAACAGACGGAACAAGCTAGTTTTGCTACAGCATTGAAATCAACCCCCTCAACCCCCAACCAATTAGAGTGGTGACTTCTGAAATGCCATAATACCCATTAATTAGCAGCCTGCTATTTTCTCAGTGATTTGGCTAATTAGTCTGCAAGGCTCTACACTATGTGGACCATTATTACTGGGTTGGAGCCATGCAAACACTCTCAGACGCACACAATGGAGCTGCTGAGCAAATTCATACCTGCGCTGCACAAAGCAATAATTTCACACAGCTGAGTGACCCTAATTTAGGTGACACTGTTGTAAGCTTTCATAGCAGGAGAGCCGCATGTGAGTGAAAATCTGAAAGCAGGGAGGGGAGTCCATGAAGAGTTATATTCACATGCTGCCCTCTCTGACTGACAGATTTATAGCCACATTAGTATAGAAATGTCATTGTAGTTTTAATGTATGCAATCCTGTTTGAAGGTAATATTGGGTGTGTTAAACTATTTCAGGTGTCATACATTCAGACTCTGGTTCCCAAATATATATTTTACAATCGATTGATTTTGATTTCCTTTTATGATCTCACCTGATGCAGATTTTGAAGAAAAAAAATAATCGCAATTGTTGTTATTGCAATATTGAACAGCAGTGACACTAGTTTGTGTATTCCTAACACCCCTGCATCTCTTTTTCTAGGGAATATTGGTTATAGGTGTTTAATATCTTACTGGCAGAAAATAACTCTCCTTTCGTCTTCACTATAATAAATACAGTTCTGTTTGCCAGCAACTAAAGCTATCTACAAGTCTACACAGTCTTCTCCTGCCTTTAAGCAATTTCAGTCTCCAAAACGTTGTAGCGTTTAACACAAATGGCATTTTACAAACTTTAACTGTCCTCAGTTTTACATTGGGTGGTTATTTATACAGGTGCACCACCTGCTTCCGTTTCCCTTGTAAATAATGATCGACTTCTGTGCAAATAACCTTCCAAAGCAAATGTGACAGCTTAAAGATTATAAAGTCATTTGCATAAAATGCTGTGATGTTTATGAAATGAAGTTACCCTAAAGGTGGTTTTCACACCTGATAATCTTCAACACTCTGTTCGATTGGTGACCAACAATTGTTACATTTTCAGCTGGTATAGTTCACTTTCACACTGTGTCAAACGATCCAAACCCATTGAAAGACCTGTTCACCTCCTTGCCTGTGGGGGCGCTGCACCAAGAACAACTGAAGGAAACCTCAGAAGAAGACATGAGCGCAACTTCCTTCTTCACAAAATGTAAACAGAAATGGAGTCGCATCAGATTTTAGTGGTTGTAGGATCTGTCTTTTGTTGTTGGTACATTTCTCCCGTTACTACTAGACATTTGTTTTGCATTTGTTTTGGTTTTGGTTGTACTTTCCCAGAATGCCCCGCACTATTTCACTGCCTGATTTTGGAGCGGTCTCCATTCTGCTTGTTATTCACATATGCATTCAAACTGAGTCACAGTTCACTTCAACCGAACCAAGACCTGGGTTTTCAGGCGGACCAGAGTCTGTTTTTTGTGGTCCGTACCAGAGTTCGATTGCATATTCGCACCTCCCCAAACGAACCGGACTTTCTAGACAAAAAGACTGGAGTTTGATTAAAGCGGACTAAGCAGGGTTAGTGTGAAACCATCCTAGGACAGCAGAAGTCCATTTGATCCTGGCCCCTCTCCGACTAGCTTCAGCCTCCAAGACTAAGTGATAGATAAATACTAAATGAGGCTGATAGGAGTTTTCTGCTGCAGATAATAACTGCTTATACCCTTTCAACAGACTTTTTAAAAGCGTGAACACTTATCTTTTGACAAGATAAACAACAAAAGGCCTCCTCCTAGCCCTGTGTTCTGGTGAAAAACAGCGTTTCAGCTCCTTGTAATGACCTGGCATGTGCGAGTGCAGCTCTCTCCCCACTTTGACAGTCCATCAGTGTCTCCAGCCGGACAGACGGGCCACTGACACAGCACCACGAGGCCGGGAAACCTCTTCAATCACTTCCTCACTTTTCTCTGTCTGTCAAGCGACAGAAAGGCGTGATTGATTTGCTGTTTCTACCACAGCGGTAAGAGAGCGAAGTTGTATTGGAGTAAAAACAAGAACGTCTGGTTTGTGTGACAAGCACTTTCAGAAGCTTTATTAATCATCGTCATCAATAATGCCGCCGTGCTGTTGGTCGTCTTGCGGCTCGCGCGCATCCACCAGGAGTGCACTCCCCGCTTCTCGCGGCGCGATGAACTTCATAAGTGTCCCATCACCACTTTAATCAAATTACGTATGAACCAAAATTGACAGTTTTCATTAATTATAAAGGATTATTCTAATTGCAATTCAAATTTATTCATTTAGAACAGAAGGCATTCAGTAATGTTTCAGGAAATTTGCATATTAAATGGAGAGAGTAGGCCATTAGCTATGCTAATGTATGCATGATTCCTTATTTTGTGATTGGTGGGCCATATGTAGCAGGCTGGGGGTGTGCAGGTGAGGAATCTAGAAGGAGCTGTAATATGTTTGATAAACACAGAGGGACGCAGGGCCAAAACATGCACATGAGCAAGTATCCACACACACACACACACACGTTGTAGGAAGCCATTCGCCCGCGTTCAGAATCCGTCTTCCTGTGACACACGCGCGCTTTCTGTCACACATTTTTCTCCTCTCTTTGCTTCCATATTTGTCCCTCAAGACCCCTTTTTGTGGCGAGCAACTTTTCAGCCAAGAACAAACATGGCACACTAATTAAGTTTCTGATTTCTGATCCCGCTGCATTTAGAAACATAACCTTGAGCCGGCGCATAGTCGCAGTCACAGTTATGATTTAATGTGGTGCTTAAATGGAACAAAAAGAAAGAACTTTTGCAAGCGGCACATTCATCCCCACAATGTATGGGGCTGGTCTCGGTGTGACACGCTGCTCTTTATCAAGCTATATATAGTCGATGCATTATGCATTAAGCTTAACATGTGCTTAAATCAACACTATTCAATAAAAGTGCATCAGTCTTCAGATAAAGCAGAGAGGAGAGTGGTTAGGGTAAAAGACTGCGCAGGGATGGAACACAACTAGCGGTCACACACACCCTTCGGCTGTGCAGCGGTGTCTACCTGGCTGGTGACAGGGCCATTATTCACCGGTCATTCCCATGAGGGCAGAGTTTGGGGCTGGACAGGGGTAGCACCGCGTCGCAGCATGGCAGGACAGAGCCGGGGTGAGAGGGACCAGGACCCTTCATTACTCCTGTGGTCTGGGGGCCTGGAGCCTCTCTCCTTCCTTCTCTTTGTCTCTGTCTCCATCAGATTAATGGGCTGGGCCCGACAGAGGAAGTGTTTCAATCAGCACCGCCTGCCAAGACTGTCCATCACCCAGACAAGCTCTTATACATCATGGCTTTGATACACGGACACACACACATACACATGCACAGATGTTTATTTAGTTGCACATTTCCCCTCGGCCCCCGATGTTGCCGTGGTGCACAATCACCGCACAGGTAGGCACGTTTTCAGGCTACAAGTTGCTAACGAAGGTCTCCTCTTCTAAAGCTAGGGAGATCTCTCTGCCGGTCTTCCCGCGCTTCCCTCAAAGACGCCTCGGCTGAATTTTGAATGATCCTTTTTGGATCAAATGGATGAAACACAATTGGTTAAGTGTCTCTGGGACTTCTGTCCCCAAGCTGAGACTGGCGCTCCAGCAGCAGGGAGAGCCAGGGGACAATCTCTTCCCCCAAGCAAGGCCTCTCTCCCCGAGCTCCGAAGATGCAGCGTGGATCCCCCCCCACCCCTTGACCCACGGTCTCTCTCCCTCCAGGGTCCATTTGTTCTGAGAAATATTTAACGATGGGGACAAATTCAGCTGACAAGACGTGCACACACATCAAGGAGATAAAGAGGAGGATGGGACGGCACGCCGAGTGAGCTGGGAATGAATTTTTCAGCGCATTGAGATGTTCTATTTGAATAAATCATGACACTTAAGATAGACATGAGGGCAATATAGAGGTGCCCACCACTACTTTGAGGAGGAGCACTCCAAAGGAATGAAGTGAAGTGTGTGAGCATGTTTCACTTTGTCCTTACACTTCGCTGTTTGTGATCATCCATTTTTTTTCCCCTGTTGTTAAGATATTTATTTATTTCTCAGTGTCTCTGTTAAGATGAGATATACAAACGAATGTTTCTTTTCCAGTCTATAGATGTGGAAATATGGATAGGGTTAGATTTAGTTGAGTTGGTACTTTGGTGAAGATGTGTATAAAGCCTTAAATTGAAATAAGCTGTTCTTGCAGTTAAGTAATCGCCTATCATGATAAACTAAACGTGTAAAGTTTGCTGAACTCTGCAGATGGGTTTGACATGAAACCAAAAACTTTAGTATATGGTAAAGCACCTCATGTCCACCACTGAGTGTGTTGGAGAACCAGGTTGTTGTTGCAAACGGCAGAATGATCGCTATGAAAAAAAATAAGTTCAAACATCTAGCCAGAAAATTACGCAAACATTGTCAACATCAATTGTCCAACATGGCCATTTGAGTCTTTAAATTAGCAAAAGACTAATTTATGGAAAATTAGTGGGCTGTGCTGAAAAAGAGGGCACCCAGGTCTTTGGATGATCTCTTGTAGGAGACGTGATAGAAGAAGATGTTCTGACTGGATTTCTGTTTGTTGAGATAACGTGAGATAATGTCGCTTCTATGAAAAATTGTTTTGTTTTTTTTTTCTTTTTAGTGGTACCACCAAATTTGTCTGCTTTCATATCGAAAGTGGGCCACTGCAGACTGCTCCACAGCCTGGTGTCCAAGGCTGAGGACCAGTCCCAGAGACAGACCTGGTTCTGGATTATTAATGTCCCCCCACTGTGGAGCCAGGCCCCCCCAGCCCCTATCAGTGCCCCACTGCACCCCTGGGGTCAGCCTGCATGGCTCCTGGTGCAAGGCCCCGCTCATAAATCTCCCTAAATTAGTGTGTGTAGGGGTGTGTGTGTGTAAGGGTGTGCAGGTCACGAGTGTGTGCTTCTATGCTTAAACATATACTTCTGGCTGGGAGACAGGTCACCACAAAAACAAGCCAGTCAGGCTCTCGGTTGAAGTGTCAGTGATGCATGGCGGAAAGAGCGAAAGAAAGAGTAGCCCGGAACAGCAAGAAAATGAGAAATGAAACACAGGGAGGGAGCTGGGTGGCATGGGGAGGGGGGCAAAGAAAATACTCGAAGCAAGAGTTTGAGGAAGAGATTTCATTCTGTTAGAATGTCAAACTTCACTATACTGTCACTTTACACATGCTGACAGATATTTCCCTTAATGTACCCTAATGCTTAATTGCCAAAGTGCAGGAGCGTCTCTCCTTCTACCTGCCTGGATTGGTTCAACATGTCCCGCGGTGCTAACAGGCACGGGGAAGTGCTGTTGTGTCACTTAGTTAACCCTCGAGACAAATGGCTCCCCTCCGGAGCACAGTGAATTACACACCTCATGAAGCATATTAGGAGCCAGACACAGAGCGTATCTCGTGGAGATGATCTGTACAGCTGAAATGGATGGCAGGAGAAAAGAGGGCTGAGTTACAACATCAACTGTGCCGGGTTTTTTCTTTCTTGTTCTTATTCTTTTTATTCTTACAGCGCATCAGAACTAAATTAACAGAGTGAAGGGAGGAGGGCGGGAAATAAATGACGACTCAAAGCCGGTTTTCTGAAGTCATCCATGTTGAATTTGACAAGGAAAACAACTCCTTTCCTCATTTGTGGCTAATGTAGGAAAATTATTAGAAAATATAACAGAATTGTCCCTCGGAGGCTTCCGTGCTGTTAGCTAATCGCTTAGACGATCTTTATCACTGCAGTAATATTATTTAGATGCTACGGGGATTACTTAAAAGTTGTGTTATAATTGCTTTCCTTGTTTTGTTTTGCATGGGCGGGGGGGTGATTTTGTGTTTAATTGCTCCAAAGTGACAAATAATGCCGGTTATGATATGATGAAAGTGTGAGATCATTAAATTACCACGGCGACCGGCTGCGTTTGCTTTTTGTTTTTTGTTTTTTTAATATAATTTTTTTTATTTTATTTTTTTATTTTATTTTTTTGCTGCTGCAAATTTACGCCACGAGGCTAGAAGAGGCCAAGCAGTTATTTACACAAATTCACTTCCACAGCCATTTCTGGATTTGGGGGATAATTACGAGAGAGCGAAATGGTTTTATTTCATTTAATCCAGCCGGTGCAGCAATTTGCACCAGTAATATCTGCCTGCACGGGTTTAACACCTCGAAAGCAGCGAGACTTTCAAATGCAAAGAAGAAGTGGGAATAATTGAAGCAAGGATCTGGAAATACGCCAGTGTAAAGAACAAAGTGAAGAAAAAAAAACAAGACTTTAAGCCTTATTACGTGGAAGCATATTCTGAAGAAAATAAGAACAGAAAAGAGTTGAAAAAAATATTTTCTTTATTCGTTACTTATCAACCAAATTCTGTGTTTATGTGGTTGTTTTAATTGTGTGAAAGTTTTTTGAAACTATTTTTGCCTGCTTGAGAAAGTGTTCAAACTGACTGAACTCCCCCCCCCATTTTTTATATCACAACTTACGTGATAGACAACTACCACATACTAGAGAAGTAGAACAAAAAGGATATTTGGTTATTAACATATCTACATTTCATTGCAATGCAGCTCTAGCTCTTTTCAGATATGTCTCCACTGGCTTTGGCCAAAAACGAGTGGTTGTAAACATCGATTTTCTAAATTCTCGATTGGATTTTGCTGTGCACTTTGATTGAGCCTTTCAGAGTCATGAATTTGCTCTGATCTGATCAATTCTGTGTCTTTATGCTGAGGGTTTCTTGCCCTGTTGGAGGTTGAACCTTCGATCTTTTGCCATGTTTTGAGCTCCGGCGATCATCCCATCAACTCTGACCGGCTTCTCCGTCTTTGCTGAAGAAAAACCTTCCCACGGAGAGTGTGTTCAGGAATGATGTGCAGTGGTATTAAGCCCAAGAATTTCAGTGTGGGTCTCATCTGAACAGAACATCTTAATCTAGAATCACCAAGGCCCTACCAATTACTAAATCTAGATTATTTTTTATAGCTTTCAGATCAATGTTTGAATACAAATGGATGAAACTCTCAGATGTTTTTTTTTCTTCAGAAAAAAAAAGTACTTTTTGAATTGGTAAGGTGAGACAGAGCGAACAAAAGTAAAGTGGGATGGAGGCCTTCACAAGGGAGAGCAAATTAAGCATATTGGGTGAGTGCAATGACAAAATGAGAATGAAAAAGAAACATTGGCTTTGCACAGCGTTCAGCACTCTGTCACATGTCTCAGTGATTTAGCTGCTCATAAGCTCATTGGGGATTTGGTAACAACAAAAACTGGGCCTTTGTGTTATCACCACTTCCTCATCTGGCTCTGAAATCGAGTCATTTTGTGTAAACAGGTGATTCCTACTCTTGCACCACAGGGGAGGTTCTGATACACTTTTGTGAGACTGATTGCCCATTTGCCTTGTTCAGTTAATTAACAAAAAGCAGCAAAAATGCAACAATTAGTGGGCACTGAACCGAGCAACAGATAGACTCCCGGGCTTTTGTCGGCTCTCTGCACATATTTACTCGTCAGCTGTCAATCAGATTATCCTTAAATCCGGATGGTAATCTCTTTGCTGTTACATATCAGCGCACATTGCTCCTTTATCCCGACTTCATCACACAGAAGCACTCGCCGATGATCTCAAAAGTGTAAAGTTAAAAATGAAAGCCACGATTTCGGTGATTTGATTTTAACCGCTCATTCAAAATACAAAAGAATGGGTTAACTTTTTTTTTGTTGTTTTTTGGAGATGGCCTATCCAAAGTCCAGTTCTAAATCTGACAGAAAATCTGTGGACGCAACTATAAAGGGTTGTGAACAAGTGATGTTCTCTCTTAAGGCAGGAAAGCATGGACAAGTATTTTCAGGTAGCGATGCCAAGGACTTAACGTTGAAATTAAATAAAACATAGTTCAGTATTTGTTTAACAGTTAACTGAGCTAGCTAACGTAGCTATTTAATATGTTTTCTCTCTGATTTGTTTTCAGTTGAATTGTGCAGGATAAATGTCAAATTAAATGTGCAAAAATGACCTGAAATGATTAACCACGACCTCAATCTTTTATACCAGGACATTAGGGCATGTACACATAAGGGGGTGTTAAAAAGACAAAAAAAAATATCAGACAGACCTGGTGTGTTTCCTTCACACTTTTCCTCTCATGGGTCTCATCCCGACTCCTCTTCCAATTTTAACCCTCTGATTCCATCACCTCTGACTGTGGTGACCCTAACTTTCTTCCCTCCACTTATCCATCTTTCCATCCATCATGGATGCCTGGGCAAAGGAGCAGGAGGGCCGTTGAGGGAAAAAAGCGGAATCAATGAATTAAACAGGAGGTGCAGCGAGGAAGGTGGAGTATGTCGGACAAGTGGATGTGGTCCACAGCTGTCTGTTAGGCTGCTCTCTGACCTTGAGGAGATAAGAAAGTTGGGAGACCCTCGGTCCGTGGGGTCTAACAGCATGCTGGAGGGAAAAAAGAAAAAAAAACATCTCTCCGCTTCATGAATTATTGAGATATTGGCCCACAGCTTCTAAAATATACAGGAGGGTGGTCTGTCTCTCCTTTCGGATTTCACGTACTGTCTGCTTCGTCCTTCTGTCTATCTTTCAATCGGTTTCTTCTTTCACTTTCTGCGCCATTTCTTTCCCTCTCCCCTAACACACCCACCCTCCCCTGTCTCATTCAGATTTGGCCTCTTGTGCAAGTACGATTATAAATCACAACAGAAATAATAATAATAATCAAAAAAGCCAAAGGAAAGAAAAGGGGGGAGAAAAAAACATAAAGCATTAGAGTGAAGAGTTTGTTATTGAGATCATAGCATGCTTTTTTTCCTCCACTCAAGGAGGAGCATCCACCACCAGCCAGCTGTCATGCATTTAAAACTTGTCGGGGAATAACCGCGAGTTCTTGTGTTACATCAGATGCTTGTAATGCACACAGCAGTAGGCCTGCCTCTCGAAATGAGACATAACTCTGCTACGTCCATTTATCTTCTTCTTTTTTGTTAGTATTTTTTTTTCTTTTTTTCCTAAGACTAGATGAAGCAATTGTCCGGGGTGCTGCGTTTCTCCTGACATGTCGGTGTGCGTGCGTGTGTGTGTGTGTGTGCGCTCGATTATATCCGAGTAGCTTGGCTCCAAACGCGCTGCCCAGTGCAGAATTGTAGCCATAACAAATGAACAGAGGGGAGAAAATAAGACATATGAAAGAAAAGCTGAGCAAAGGAGTGATTCTCTCTCTGGCTGCTGGAGATCTGTATTGTAAGCAGTTTCAGCTGTCAGCACTTCTTTGAGCTACCTCAAAGAGGGGAGAAGGAGGAGGAAGAGGAAGGGGGAGGAAAGGGTGGGAAATGTAGTTTTATACCCCCCTCTCTTTCCCCTTCTCCCCCTGTTTTAGGGTTCCTGTTTATTTGTACACAGCGCTGTTTATTTTTGCGGTTCATTTGATTTTCCTTTTTTTTCCTCCTTTTTTATTTTTTTCAGTCATGGAGCCAGACAGGCAAGTGCAGAAGGCTGAATGAGGAGATGTACAATACTGCAGTTTCACTTACAGAAGAAGTTGTCAGGTCTCAAGCCTCGGGGTGGGGCGAGGGAATAAATTGTCAGCCACCCCCCACCCACCGCCCCCACTCCTCTTTTTCTGCTTTCCAGACCAGACCGCCCCCCTTCCCTCACACCCCGCCTCCCCTTCCACCCCATCTACAACCCCAACTCTCCCCTGTACTCCTCCCCTCCCTCATTAAGTATTGATGTGGGTAGCCATACTTGCCATCTCAGCCTATTAATAATGCATGGCAGGTGCTGTTGATGTGGTCTCTCACACTGAGATTGAGAGAGGCAGGAGCGGCAACACTGTGTGCTGCAGAGTAGCTACAGCTCAACCTCCGTCACACGGCTGTGCAAAGCCTGAGGACCGGTGGGGGTGATGGGGTGTGTGTGTTTCGGGGTGGGGGTACATCTGCCCCAGTGAGTTTACTGCGAGTCGTGACAGACGCTCGACGATTGATACACAAGGTTGCGTCTAAGTCATTGCCTCTGCGAAGGTTTTACTGAGGAATAACTACACTTGTCACCAGCAGCTGACGGAGGAGTGTCAGATGGAGCGAGAGCCCCGTCTGCCTCTAGTTTTATCTGTGTTTTGTCATTTATCAGTGGCATCTCTTTTAAGGACTCGCAGGTAGTCTTTCGACGGCTCGTCTGATCTTTTCCCCTCTCTCTGTCTCTCTCCTCAGGTTCTTCCTCAAGTTCTTCCTGAAGTGCAACCAGAACTGCCTGAAGAACGCAGGGAACCCTCGAGACATGAGGCGTTTTCAGGTGACCGACCGCTTTCTGCACTCACTCACCATGCAACGGGCTTCACAGTGACTGTGAGGCAGACACCGGAAGCATTTGATGTCCTATTGTAGAACACCGTAAAACACTATCCTCCAACAGAATGCTGCAAGCGAGGCATACAAAGTGTCTCTTCCGAGGAAAGTTCAACATGCACAATGAACAAGTTCAATGGATGATTTTCAAGCTCATTTTTTTACACACTTTAAAAGTTTCTACATCTTTTTTTCCCCCCATTCACAATCAGAAACATTGGTGCATTTTAGTGAGATCGGTTCAATTTTGGACATTATTGCACAGTGGAAGAAAAACAACACTTTAAAATTTTAAATATCTGGCATGATTTTAGCCCGGTTTTTCCGGATACCCCCCATGTGAAATCCCGAGCACAAATTGCAGCTAAAAGTCACCCAATTAGTAAACAAAACCTTCATTGTTGGTTTCATTGTTATTTAATTTTGTTACAAATACAACTGCGCTCGTATGTCCATAGAGGGTTCATTAGAGAACATTTGTGAAAGAACATTGTTATGAAGACCATAACACATGCGAGTCGGGACAACCGCTTGCCTTAGACTCCAAAAACATAACCTTTATGGAAGAGTGGCAAGAAGAAAGTGTTTGTTAAAATGAATGCCTGAAGAAGTCCTGTTATAGACGGACAGACGGCTGGAGGGAGCTAAGTACAGAATGATACTGGAATAAATCTTGATAGGGTTCAATATCCTAAAGCATCCTCATGTGTTAAAGTGACCAATAAGTCCAGGTTTAAATCTAAGTGTAAAGTTAAAGTAAGTCTTGAAGACTGATGCTCACAAAGTCTTCCAATCCAATCTGGCTGACTTTAAGCTATTTTGCAAGTAAGAATGGGCAAACCCCAAGCTCTCCTTGTCAAAACTTGTCATACATGACAAACCTGCAGCTTTGATTGCAGCAAAAGTTAGCTCCACAAAGTAACTATAGGTTCATGCCACTCTTTTCAGAGCTTTTGTTGTAAAAATGTTGAAAACTGTGTTTGATTTTCCTTCCGCTTCACAAGTCCACTAGTTTGTGTTTGTCCATCTCATAAAACCCTCATAAAAGTGGAAGTGGTTGTAATGTGCAAATGTGAAAACTTCAAGGTGTATAAATCGTTTCCCAAAGCAGTGTAATAAATTCATTCTATAGAGAATTGGGCCGATAAACATTTAGGTGTTTGTTTTTTTCTAGATAGGTGGAAAGACAAAACATGTGAAACTAGAGGGAAATCATGCCAGAACATTTGGGTTGACACAGCTGAGCGGTCGGGCTCTTCAGAAGATTTCCAAACACCAAAAAAACAAATGGCAACAGGATTGGTGGCGTTTTTTCTTTTGTTTTAACTTGGATATGTACACAGAAAGATACATTTGAGCTTTTAATGAAATACGTACCAGTAAGATACAAATATGAACCGTAAATCTGATAGCTCCAAGTGGTCACAGCCTTCCTACGTGATTAATTTGTTATTGACACTAATTGCTTAAAAACCTACATTTTTTAGGATCTTCATGCAGTCTGCAATTGATCCTATAGATAATTTTAAAGTTGTATTGAGCTACTTTCAAACGTTTTCAGCGGTTCTGTTGTTTTCCTCGGCCTCCCTTCTCTCAGGTGGTTGTGTCTACTACGGTGAGCGTCGAGGGCCACGTCCTGGCCGTGTCTGACAACATGTTTGTGCACAACAACTCCAAACACGGTCGGCGGGCTCGACGTTTGGACCCCTCGGAAGGAACTCAATCCTACCTGGAACACGGTATTTAAAAAAAAAAAAAAACAGAAACAAAAAACTCCTTTGCTGTACCTTCCTTTGCCTTTCCCTTCTTTCTTTCCTTTTCCTCCTCTCTCATCCTCTTCCTCCCCTTTAAAAAAAAATCTAGCTCCACTTTCAACCCCTTTCCCTTTCTCCCCTCTCGTCTCCTCAACGCCTTAAACATGTGCTTTCTTTCTTATCTTCATCCTGTTTCCTCCTGGATTTCACTTTCCTCTCTTCTAACTGGAGCTAAGGAGCGAGTGGAAACACGGGAGAGTCTCTTGTCTCTCCCATGTGGCCTGCTCCCCTCAGGTCTGCGCCTCTGGGCCTTCTACTCTGCCTCAGATAAGCACTATGTGTCTTATGAGGTCTGTTCTGCTTAAAGCCAACACTAGCTTTATTTCCTTGGAGACCTGCTTTTATCCTCTAGCCCTCCATCACTCTCCATCCCTCAGGTTTTCAAGCAAGCACACCCATAACAAAAAAAAGAGAGAAAAAAAAGCCAGCACACACACACACACCCCCACGCGCGCACTCACAGTCAAACCCAAACCTTTAATACTTCATAATGACATGTGCGTATGATTTAGGAGGCTGCACTGATTCCCAAGTCCCTAATCCAGTTATTTTCTCATTTCGATTTCCCAGACATTAAATAAGAGAAACATATTTTTTTTCTTCTTTGAGGAAAGTCAACCTCAGGGATGATAATGACGACAAAACTAAGAAGGGATTTAAATGACCGCCTGGAGTAGATTGAGTTAAGATTGAATGCCACGGTTAAGTCTTTCTGATGACTGTCCTCCAGAGACAAAGTGGACCACTTGGCCCCCCTCCTGTGTCCGGTCTCACAGTTGATTAGAAAAGTTCACAAAGACGAGACATATTGGAGGCGTCGGATCTCGCACCGAAAGCGGAATGCGCAGATGTCGCCTCTGTTAAGAGAGATTTGTTTGGGAATTTCCTCACCTCTGATTTTTTTTTTTTTGTTGTTTTTTGCCTGTTCCTCCCGTTGAGAGGAGTCTGAAGAAAGACAAAAAAGGAGCGAAAGTACAGAACAGAGAGGTGTAGGAAAGGTGGCTCGCAGTTTCCATGAAAGGAAGAGGCAGGAGTGTATCAAAAAGACGAGATGAAAAGATACAAAGCGGCGCGATCCCAGTGCCGCATATGTGTGGCGGATCAGTGACTTTGGGGCCCATTTCGAGCGGTAATAGATGAGCAGCCCATAGAGTCGAACAGATGGCACAGAGGAACACCCCAAAGTATAATCCTATCACATGGATTCACGTTCCACCATCTGGTTAATCCACGCACACACACACATGTAAAAAGAAATCGCACACGCATGCACACCGAGGGCACATAATATCAGCGGCTGTGAAAGGGGAGGCATCTCAGGGCCGTGATTATGGCCACAGATTGCTGCTCGGCGAACGCTGATCTCTGCGGGCGTATCAGGGGGCTAAATATCACTCCAGCTTGTTGGGGAGGATCAACAGAACAGGGAGTCAGGCAAAGAGCAAAGGCACTGTGAGAGGGGGAAAAAAAAGTCAGCCTAGCCTAAAGTGGATTATGCCGCTTTGCAGAATTACAACATGTCTGACAAGCTGCATATCTGTTAAGGAGAGGAGATTTAGATTATATAAACATGTATTTTTTTCCCCCCCTCCTCTCAGTGCTGTTCTTTTCTTCAATCACATTCAGTAATCTCCAAGTCCACAACATGGACAGATAAGGTCCGAAAGCAAATAGAGGAGCAGTTAGTGAAACTATTGTGACGGTACAGTACTTTGCAGATGTAACACTTTATAATGTCACAACCACAAACTTCCGTTTTTTGGGGGGGGCATACTTGATGGAGCAACGCCAACTAGTGTAAAGTTGTGAAGTGGAAGAGAAATGTTTTCAGAAGTAAAAAAGAGTGGCATGCTTATGGTTACAGTCAGTTCGTTTCGCAGCTGCTACGTCTGCAAGTTTCTGCAGATCTACAGACTGAAATAAAAGCCCGATATTCTTTGTAAAAACCAAGCTCTGTGGATCTGAACGAGTCTGCGATCATCATTGTTTTAAGTCTTGACACAACTTAATAGAGGTCTGGACTTTGACTTGGCCATTCCAACGCATAACTTTGGCTCCTGTTTTGAGTTGTTCTCTTGCTGGAAGGTGAATCGTTTCCCACAGTGTCAAGATTTCTGCATTCTCTAAAAGGTTTTATTAAAGTATTGCCTTGTGTTTTGCTCCGGCCATTTTCCACTAACTCCAGCTCTCCCGTCCCTGCTGAAGAAACGCGTCCACACAGCTTGACGCCGTCGCCACATGAAGACATCTGGTCTACTTTAACTGGAGTACCTTCTACAATGTGTTTGTTTTGTCCCCTGCATGGATTTCTTTCAACAATAGCCTTCTTCATGCCACTCTTCCTTAAAGGATGTGTTATCCTGTCAACAAATTCTCCCTCCAGTGCTGTTGGTATTTGAATCTCCATCAGGGTTACCGTGGACGTCTTAGTTGCCTCACTGAGTGTTGCTCTCCTTGCTAAGCCTGTTAGCTTAGCTGAACGACCATGTCTTAGTAGGGTTGCTTTGCTCCTTTAAGCCTCAAAGGTCTTCACAGATCCATAGTTAGACTTATATTCAGATGAAACTTTTCTTTTTTTCTCTACTGAGAAGGTGAAACTATGCATCATTTTCCTCCCAGTCTACAATTATGCATAACTTTGTGCGGGGTCACTGGCCTAAAATAACCATAAAACAAATTTGTTTCTACTTTCATTACAACTAAATGTGACACAGGTCAACCAGTCTGAATACTTTTGTGCATGTTCCTATGAGGGGAAACTCGGCCACCCTTACGAATCGGCAACATTTATGCCCACGTAAGCGTGTGCTCAGAGAGGCTCCATGGGCCAGGAGATGGAAACTGACACACAGTTATGTTGTACAGACAGCTGAGCGAGAGCTAAGTGTTTGGTTAATGAAGGCAGAGGTACTCAGGGGGCACAGCTACTGTTGGCTCTGCTCTGCTCCCCGGTCGCGTGCCCTTTGATCAGACACTGAGCACACCTGACATTTACACGCCTGCACGCTTTGCCACGTGTCATAAAACAAGCGCACCACCGCTGCCCTCACACGCAGGGCAGAGGTGATGTTTAATAACGGGGTGCGTATAATCACTCTGATTAGCATTCCACGTCCACGCCCCAACCCCCGGGAGAGGGCCGAGGGGTGATCTGTGTGTGTCTGAGAGTGTGTGAAAGACCGTGAGAGAGAGAAGGACAACGCATGGCGCCGGTGGCAGAAACCTTTCTGATCTTTTATTTTCGGTCGGTTAGAATCTAATCTGTGATGTGGGATTTTAATTTTTTTTTTATTATTATTATTCCAGCAACCCCCAGTATCAAAGCCATCAGTCCCAGTGAAGGCTGGACAACAGGGGGCGCAACGGTCATCATCATCGGAGACAACTTCTTCGATGGCCTCCAAGTCATTTTTGGAACAATGCTTGTCTGGAGTGAGGTGAGTTACCTATTTCACACTTCACCTGTGATTACAAATATATATTGCACTTGAATATCACAATGAAACTATTTTTTTTTCTTGAGAATTTGTACTTGGCAGATTTACGCAGCATCCCACATCAGGGAATATTTTTTACAGATATTTTATAGGAAAGGCGTTAAGATTAATCTTATAGCAAGTATGAGAGTTATCCATCATTGTTTAAGTTGACAAACATTTGTATATTAACTAAAGACTTCCTTCTAAAAATGAAAAGAAAAAGGTTTTCTATTGTTTGATTTATTAGTTTGTTACTAATGGATTTTTATTCCTGAACCAGACAATTTCTTTTTGCTCTCTTTAATTAGAGATTAACTCATTTGAGAGGAAAACAATAAGTGAATTGGCAAACATGGAATCAGGTCCAAAAATATCCAAATCTGTTTTACCTTAATCCAAAGAGATCATCGAAATCTGACATGAAGCAGTAGATAGAAATCAAGTAATTTAAAATGTTGCAGAATAAGATGATGGACATTATGCATTGGGTAAGTTTACCCTTTTTTGGTGTATTTCACAGAAAACATTTTTAAATGAGCGCCTGAATTTGCAAGCCAGTAATTTTAGCTGTGTCAAAGTTCTTTATTTGCTATTAATGATAATATTACATGCAACTACTACTCAGAACAGATAAAACTAACCCTTTGTTTGTCGTTGTCTTTGACTATGTGGGAGAAAAATAAACACAGACAACTTGAAAATTGAAAGAATCAACCAAGAAACACTGACAAAATGATTAATAAGTAATCAAAAGCAATAAGTAACTTCAGACTGTAAGTACTTTCCACATCCATTTTAAAATCTGAGCAGCAGGCTGCAATCTGTGCCGCTCTCTGTTCACTTCCTTCCTCACCTGCCATCTATTAGGCTGCGTTTGAAAGAACACTTTCTTGAAATACGTGTGCACGCCGTGCAGGACGAATCCGTTTGTAAGGAGCATCTGCCACATGACTAAAATGTAAATGCAGTGTATGTGTAAAAACTGAAGGTCAGCAAGGCAGTGCAGCTAAACAGCTTTCTCTTTAGTAAAGGAATAATTCTATAAAAAGCTCCTATATTGTCTCGCTGAGGGGGTGCAGACAATGGTGGAATGAAAGCCGAGTTAAGTGAGGAATGAAAGGGACAGTTAAGAGCAACGCACACATGCATCCACATACTTAAAGTGCTGGCAGCGGCACTGATAGCTTTTGAGCGCTCCTAGCGTTTGAGTGCTAGCTCGCTGCAGAGAACTAGCTCTCAATGAGGTCTCATCTGCGCTTTGTCATGATACCGTTTTCTTCAAAGACCCTTCAGAATGCACACGTGCATGCGACGCGAGCCGCACTAAGTGAGCCTTTTTGTGCTTTCATGTGGCCTAACTGCGGCTAGATGGCTTCAGCTGACAGACACAGAGACGGGGCCAGTGGGGACAAGCATATACTTACTTATGCTGTTCAATGGGTGCGAGCAGAGGAAAAGTGTGTTTTATTCATAAACAGATAACAGCTTTTGAATCCTTATTACATAGCCCATGTCAGTGCTGATAACCATCCTAAGCCTCACAGTGACATTGCCTTGGGCTACGAGGCCACCTGAGGGCTTTTGGCGCTAACACATCATTTTCAGGCTTATTATACCGGAAAAAAAACCCAAAAAAAAACTGTCAAAGCTGCAAAACAAGAGGGGCTCAGACAATCTAAGAGTACTCCCAGGAGCGACTGGTAAGATATGAAGTTTCATTTCATTAATCCGCCTCCCTTCTGCCCTCTCTGTAGCTGATCACTCCCCACGCCATCCGTGTGCAGACCCCGCCCCGGCACATCCCAGGGGTGGTGGAAGTCACGCTGTCCTACAAATCCAAACAGTTCTGCAAAGGCACACCTGGACGCTTCATCTACACAGGTACCACCAAAGCACTAAAGTCAACGACACCAAGCTGCAGCGAAATAACGCGGTCGACCCAACGCCAATTCCTGCATCTGTGATTTAATTCGTGGCGGGAACGACGAGGCGTAATCAGATCAACCGCGTTCCCACGCTGGCTTATTTCAGACATGCTGCTTTTGGCCGTATCTGCTGAAACTGTCGAGGTTGTGCATTTTATGTGCTTTCGCCGCACTGAGAGAAAAACATGCACGCTAGACAATTCAAAGTTCAATAACGCGACTGGATAATTCAGTGAAAAGAAAAAGGCCTGCTGATCTGACGAGAAAAGGAATTTTCCCTCTTTTATGAAGCAAGTGAAGGTCAGGGGGGAGGTTTAACCTTTTGATTAGTGGGATTATCAAGAATTAACCCCCGTCGAAGGCGGGATTCAGTAAAAGCAGAAGCGTTTCACGCCGTTTTTCTTTTTTTGTCGGCAGGGGTGCAAAAAGCTCTGGTGTTGCGTCGAGAAATATAGCAGTGCGGTGAGCGAACGGCGGAAAGGAGCGAATGTGAAGCAGTGATTAACCAGTGCGAGGCCGCAGGTCCTCTGGGGAGCCCGCGAATCACATAAATCTGTCTGTAATCTCAACCACTGATAGACTTAGGCACTAAGCCCCAACTGGAATTGCCAACATCTGACAAAATCATAACTGAGCGAGAGTGTGCTAGTCGCCATGCATTTCTCTACATCTTGTGTCCTAATTACAGAGCAAAAACACTATCTATCCACAACCATCAGTCACAACTACGTGGATTTATGGTAAAGGCTGCAATCGGATGCTCTGCTGTCTCTGCACATATGTACTCGAGGCACACGCGTGCTGAAAAGTAACTGCATTACTAAGAAGGGAAGGGGGGGCAGATGGGTGTGCAGCCTTTGCCATGCCAGAGCTGTCCAACACCTCACAGGCTGCCAAACACACAGAGCTGTGTGGGTATACAGGAAGTGCATACAGGAGTGTCTGTGTGCGCCTTCGGCCTTTTGGTTCGCCAGTCATGTGGGACTCATAAATGCCAGAGATTATCCAATCACAATTTTGTGACCAATTTCCGATCTGTTGTTTCTTTTAAAGCTTTGACCTTTCTGTACAGTTTTTCCTTTTTGCAGATACTTGTCTTTAAGAATTACAATATAGGCATTTAAAAGATTTTTTTTTTTGTTTTTCTCTAGCCCTCCTCCCATAAATCTAGTGTGGAGGAGATGTGTGTTAAAGAGCTGCCATTGTAAAAAAAATAAAATAAAATAAAAAAACGGGGGAGGGGGATTTACTATTGTTTTAAAACAAAGGCAAATGATTTATGGCGTTGACATTTTAAACTGTCTTTATCGTCTCATATTAGGGGTTACTGCAGTTAGCATCGGTACCATTAGTAAAAAAAGGATTCTCAATGTTTATTTCCTAGAAAAGGTGGATTGTTGCCTTAACTTCCAAAAAGAGTGTAATATATTTACAAATCTATAGACTTGTGTCAATATGCCGAAGTAGATTAGTTTTCCTTTTTCATCTCTGTTCTTCGACTGGCTTCTTTTTAAACAGCTCAATGACAGTGAAGATACAGTTTAACCTCTGCATCAGCTTTCACATTAAAGAGTGTGCTTAGAAGTGCAACCTGGCATTGACCAGCCGGTCACCGGTTTTTGATCAACAGCCAGTCCCTTGGTCCATCTCCAAACGGATAAATCCTGCATTGCTTCTCGCCATCTTCAGTCCAATCACAAAGTCACGTTCAGTTTTTCAAAAAGCGCGTCATTGAGCGAATTCATCTTTCTCCCGCATTTTGAGCGCTCTCAGCGCCCTCTTGGCCTCCGCGGCGGTGCACAGAGGACTCTCAACAGGTGAGAGGCTGCAAGGTTATCCGCCCGGGCACGGACGCCACAGAGCTGCTTGCCAAGCAACAACGACATCTTCACAAGGGCACAGTCAACCGTGGCGAGGCATAGATCCCAGCCTGACTTTTTTTCTCACACTTCCTTTTTAGCCACTGCTGTGCATCCTCAGCGGGTATTTGTACCTTTCTCTCTTCCAACCTTCTGTATTGTTCCACTTCCCGCGAGGGGAGAAGGAGCCTGCTCTCGTTTAGCGTTGTGAGCAAGAGCCAGAAATGGTCGACGGGGTGAGAGAAACAAAAAAAAAAAAAACAGAATTGATGCGAGAGAAGGAGGAGAGGAGAAGCGGACGAGAGAGAGAGAGGAGGATTACCGTGGGCTACGTTACCCTCCTGGGTCTGTTTGGCACCAGTTTGAGCCCAGTTGCCAGTGGGTACTAATCATAGAGGATTGGCAGCGCCGTGTGGCAGCTGGCAGCCACGGCGCACACATAAACACACATCAACGCAGCCTAGCAGCATCAGACTTGCATGCACTCGTATATTCCATGTGCACGCACGCGCGTGCACGCTCTGAATTACATTGGGGACAGCTGGCATTGCTAATCAACTTCTGCTGAGGAGAGGAAAGCGAGCAGCTCACAGACCTAATTAAGTCAACACATACCCAATACTGCTGCTACTGCTGCTCTGCAAACATGCTACCCTCATAACCCTTTCTTTGTGTTTTCTCTTTGCCGCACACCTTCCGCTGCATGATTATCGATACTCCAGCACGCAGCTAGAGCCACCAGCTGGACAAAAATTGGACTTTCGCTCTGGATAGACGGGACAACTGAGGGAACTTTGGGTGCACAGGAGAATCGCTGAGAAGCTATTACAGTAATGTGTTTCCTGTCGTCTCTGAGGACTCCTCTGTCATTAGACTTCCAAAAGCTTCAATTAGAATCATCAAAGGCAATTAAGCTATCCACTGATAAGAATAGAAGAATGTTGTTGTTTTTTTTTTCAATCCCTGCTCTTCCTCTGTCGTTTTATCCCTTTATCCCTCTTCTGTTCCACTCTCTGCCCTCTGCCTTACCCACCTCTGGGGCTGAGAGCTCTCCCTAATCCCCCTCTCTTATTATCAGGTCATTGCTTACGCCCCCTCCTGTCCCCCGCCTCCATCTACATCCTCCTCTGGGTACGGATGCATCTCCACGTTGGCTTGTGTATCACCTCTTCACCGAGTCGTCGCAACATTCATCAAGGAAGCTCTCCCTTTTCTTTTCTCCATGCAATATAAGGCGATAATGCTCCACCAGCAGGACCCACGTGTCCACGCGTTCTTGTGTGCGGGGCTGGAATGCCGGCCTCAGATTGGGAGAGCTGATGAATCGCCCGTGTTGTTGAAAAGGCAATCCCCCTCCCTCCTCAGTATGCAACCTTGTCTGTGTGCCGCTTCCACCTCGGCTTCTGCTGATATTAAAAGGCTCTGCTGGCTCACATTAAGGGCTGCCGGTGACGTATGTCGCGCGCACGCGCCCGCGCGCAAACATTAGGGGTGGTTTTTCAGCAATGAGTGCAGATTAGGTGTGGTGGAAACATCAGTCAGCTTGCAGCCAGGAGGAGCGGGGACAGCGAGAGGAAAAAGACAAAAGTCAAGAAGAGAATTTAAACCAGCTGCCGCTGACATCCTTTCCCCGTCTCTGCGGAGCTTCTGCCTTCTGAGCTCTAAATTAGTTTTAGGAGTAGAGGAAGCTCAGGCAGTCAGTTGCCTGTCATTTCAGAACACTGCATGTTCTGTTGGGAAGCACAGATAATGCCAAGGGGTGTGATGCAAGCTTGAAGATGCTCTCACAAGCTTGAAAATAAGGCTAGGTCTCAGTGTCTTGCGAAAGCATTCGTAGTCCTTGAACTTTTCTGCATTTTGTCTCCTTATAATAGCGAACATTTCTGTATTTTATTAGAACACAAAGTAGTGCCTATGCTAATGAAATGCATCTCCCTAATTTTTCTTTCAGAACATTCCTTTCACTGGGTATTGAGACTGTGGCGAGATTTTCAAATCTTACCACAGACTCTCAGCTGAATTTAGGTTAAGGATTTGACTGGGCCACACCACCTCATGAAAAGGCTTTGATCTTAAGCTTTCCATTGTAACTTGCGGTATTTTTCTAGGGCGGCTTTCTTTATAAAAAGTGAACCTCTGACTGAGTCTCAAGTTTCTTACAGCCTTTAAATGGGATTTCTTCAAGAATTGCCATGAGTTTAGGGCCTTCATTTATCTCATCACTTGCCTGCTGAGGAAAAGCTTCATCTCAGTATGATGCTGCCGTCACCATGTTTACCTGCAGGCATGGTGTACACACAGTTTACTTTAGTCTGACCAGATGAATCCATGAGTGATTACATATGTGGCTTTTGGAAAACAAGACTTTTTAAGGCCACATTTATGGCGTTCACAAATAAAAGTTGTACTATCAACAGATGTTCCCACCTGACTTCTGAAGGCAGTTTGTTACACTGGGTTTTATTTAGGGGCATCAGATTAAAGAGGGGTGAATATAAATATATACTACATTTTCCCTTTTCCTAAATTTTAACAGTAGAATATTTAGCTGAAGCTGATGTTTGTTGGTGTCTGGAAAACGAACGAACGACTATTAAGTCACAATCAGCAGGCACCATCCCATTACCGAGAAACCGCAGGCGAACCCGGCTTTCTGTGTGCCGGTTACAATGGCTGCTGGAAAAGACAAGAGTTTTGTTGTTGACTTGCAATTCAGAAACAACTTGCTGCATCCCTGATTGTTGTCCTGGAGGCTTCTGTTCTTCTGCTCCTGGATCTGACTCAGGGTCAAAGATGATATAAAGTGCAAATGTACATGTTGAGTGGGCGTGGCCAGCAGCAGCTTGCTTGAATTTAAAGTTACAGGAGGCCCCAAAACAACTAATTCTGCAAGGCATAATTAAAATTGTATTATCTGTGAATGATTTTATGAAAACATTATAATGAACATGTTCATTGTAATACTCAGCGACCTGTTCTAACTAGTTCAGGGAAGCATGATAAAGCTTGCTATTGTCACACTGGAAAAGTCCTAGTGGCATGAATGCTTTTCCAAAACACTGTCAATGCAAGGTCTCACTTTATAATCAAACCAAGGAAAGCTTGGATTAATTCGATGCAACTTTTTCAGCAGAAAATATGCAGGATTTTATTTATTTATTTATTTTTTATGCATGACTAAAGATAACATCCCGCAGATAAACACATTCACACATAAACTCGCGATGCCCCCACAGACGCGTACGAGCGCATTGACGACGCACATGTCATCTGGCAATAAAAGCCAGGCTCGACCGTGAGGTGGTCAATTACTTGTCCCGCTCCTATTTGTGAATGCTGCCTTTTATTGAGCTTGGGCGGATGCCTGCTGTTGATTAAACCGGCCCAGTCTTACAGCTGCTGGAAACCGGGCCAGCCAAGGGAGCCGCATACATTCCCGGTCCCTAACTGCAACAAAACTCACACCTCTATTTGAGATTGAGATTAATTTTCTGCACCATGTGGCTTGTCTTCCCTCTTTAGCATGCTGCCTTCTTATTATGGGAACATCTGCTCCATGATGATGATGATGTAAATGAATTTGGATGTAGATTATTTTATACCCTGCTGGAAATGAGCAGCCTTCACCAGAGGGAACGGTTTCTTACTTTTTTTTTTTTTTTTCTTATGTCTTAATTCAAGCGCACAGTTTCTACCTGGATTTTTTTTTTTCTTTCAAAATTTGCATTCTCCCTGTGAGGCTTCTAGCTGTCAGGTATTGTTAACTGTCGACATGCACTTTTTGCAACTGATAATTAGGGCTTGCGTTCTAGCAGCATCCTCACCTCCATTGATTTGTAGAATCTCCATCTTTTCCCTCCTCCCCACCCCACCTCTCTTTCTCTATCTCTCTCTCCGTCGGGCTCAGCCTCTCCCTTCCTTTAGGAGCGAAAAGCTCCACTCATCTGTTTTCTCTGTATGAATTTCCAGCCACGCATTAGTCTCCCTGACATGTTCAAGCGATGCTTTATTTAGCTTGTCGGATTCTGCAAATAAACGCAATCTCAGGGTTTATGGAAAAATGGATAAAAATTAGATTGTAAGGTATTGATCTGGATTGTGAGTAGTTGGTGGGGGGTGTTTCTTATGTGTGTGTGTGTGAGTGAGAAGGAAGGCAAAAGGGGGAGGTGGAATGGGGGTGTTAGTGGGCAGCTCTCATCTGTGTGAGGAGGAGGAAAGGAAGGGAGGGAGGGAGGGGATAGGGGCAGAAATGAAGCCGTAATTCAGGGCTATTGAACCCCCTGCCACTGGCGGCATCGATCGCCAAGCAGCGCTTATGAGATCACACCTGAGCACGGGAGACTGCAGAGGGGAGGGAAGGACAGGGAGCGAAGAGAGGGGGAGGGTGTGAGGGAGGAGAGAGGGAGAAACAGAAGGTTGTGATATGATCAGCTCCTTACCCTGCCGTCTGAGGGCCTGTTAAGGTGTTAACATCAAGCCTCAGAGCCAATTACCTAACCCTGCAACTACCCTACCCACTCACCTCCCGGCACACACAGCGCTGTGACACAAGCCGCGGAGACAGGGCAACCGGGGGCTGACTTCTCAGCTTCCAGGACGACTGGACTGTTCTGATTTCTCAATTATCCTCCCACCTTCTCCTTACGCACCCAACATTCACCCTCAATGCCTCCATCTCCAGTCCACCCCCCTCCCCCCTTCAACACCCTAGCTTTATTTCCTTCCCTTCTTCCCCCCTTCCCACCCTCACCTCTTCGTACGCACTCCCCCTGCGGCTCTGTGGGTTATTATAGTGAAATATGAAGCGATGTGGATTCTAGGCTTCATGAAATTTCCATGAGCATTGATCTGATCTGATGTGGGTGATTGCTAGGTGAATCCCTCCAGTCCAGGGCTGTTGCTCATCTATTCATTTATTTATGGCAGTTATGTTTTACTGGCTTTGATTTGCTCTTCTGGAGAGCGACAGCTAAGGATTATAAATATACCTGTATGAGAGAGTGGGAGCTTTGAATCCTGGAGTGCAGAAGCCCACCTCTCCTTTTTTTAAGCAAAGGAGTTGTTGTTTTTTTTCCTTCTAGCACTAATTTCTGCTGTAAAATGTAAGATATTAAACATAGACCTTACATTCATCTTTGCAAGATTATAACTGAAAGGTTAATTAATTTCATTGTCCAAAAAAAACAATAAAGAAATCTTTCACCTATCCAACCGGATCGATTGAGAACCAATTCTCATTAACATTAAAGAGCTGGAAAAGAGGCATGAAAACAATATTACACCATACTATACAACAAAAGAGAGAACAATTTTACACTATAAACACCAGAAAAGACTTAAGTAAACAGCAAATGTAGTCACATAGTAAAATCAAGCCGCTGAACAAAAATTGTAGCTTTGTTGGGTGATTTTTATTAAAGAATGCTTAAGAGGGGGAGGTGAAGAAGAGTGACCAAATGAGGTACAGGGCTTGAGTACCAAAAACTTAAACCTTAAACCAGGTTTAAGTGGGAGCCGCATACAGTTTAATCTGATCTCCAGGGGGCCACACAAGTAAATTCATTGCAAGATTAAGTAGAACTAATAAAAGTGGACTTGTTGTTGACTTTTAAGTTAAACAAATTTCACTTTTACAAAATATATTATGAATAACCTCAGAGTTTTTAAGAAAAGTATGTGCAATTTCAACAATACTTTTACTCAGTTAAACATTTATTTAAGTGAATTATGCATAAGATTGTACAATATTGCGAAAACATTTATTCACAGTTTTTGGAACTTAAAAACACTGTCCTGCATGACAAAATACATCACACAGATAAAAATTAAGAAATTATTTATAATCAATTTCCACATCTGGGAAGCAATTTGTACTAATTATCTGGCTTCATACATTTTAAATCTTAAGTGTCACCTGTTTTAAACAGACATTGGATTAAGTACATTTGCCACCTTTCTTGCTGATGCATAAAATGTATACATATAGAAAAACTTCCATACATAACATGTATTGCATGCATGAGAAATATTTTACTCAACAAAACTCTTTTGTTGTAAATCTGCTACTGACTAACTTTGACAGAATTAATTCAGCAAATATTCAAAACTGCTATTTGTAACAATGATTTAGTCCGTGGGCCGTACGTTTGACACCCCTGCCTTAAACCAATACCTTGTTATCAGTGTTAAGTCATTATTGTACATATGAAGGAGTTTTCTGAGTGAGCGTTTCATGGTATAGGAAGAAACCAGTGATTTTTTTTTTTTTTTTCTGTGGAAAGTCACAAAGCGGGAGGCTGTATGATAAATGACTTCAAGTTTGTGAAAGAGATGTTTTACAGGAGACTTGTAGACACCAACGAGGTTGAAAACCGTGAGCATTTTGATTTTAATCAGAAGCTATTTGGGAGAATATGTTAATAAAGGCTTGCTACAGTAAAGACATGAGGAAAAAATTTATGTTTGTGTTCAAGGAGAGTGTGAAGTAAAACTAGTTTCTTCAGCAATCCCTTTTTAAGGGATGCCTTCCTTATGAGGGGTGCTTACAAAATTCTGGCTGGACAATGGTCAAGTCAGCAGTGTTATAAGTATTAAAACTCATTTTTATTTACCTTATGCAATCTTCAAATATTTTGAGGAATTCAATTTTTGGCCATCAAAATGAACAGAAATAGTAACTTGATCTATATCACCATCTGTGCAACAAATTAATAAAAGGTTATCACTCTATGAACTGAATTCCTAAGAAAAATGAACTTTTCAAAGATTTTCTAATTCATGCAGATGCACCTGTAAGGGCATAAAAAAGGCAACAAATAATCCCTAAAGAGATGGAACAAAAGTAGTTAGCGAAGTGCGTCGTCCCCCCGCCCCCACACACAAGCACCTCCTCTGGTTTATGGCCCTTGAAAACGAGCAGAAACAATATCGTTTCCTCTCTCAATTACCAAAATTGTGTCTTTATTTGTAATAGGGGTATCCTGTATGTCCTAGGGTTTTTTATGCTATTGTTCACTCGAGGCTCATTTGGCACATTGAGCAGAACTGATAAAAAATTCATCATAAAAACAAAAGCCTTTGAGACGAAACAGAGGATTTTACCGGAACAATCCCCCCATCCCCCCCACTCTTTTCTCCTCTGACTCTGGTGGGTCCTAATCCAGGGAAAATCCTTCTTTAGGCTTTGTGGAGATCAGACAATGGGGGAAGTAATGTCAAATATTTGTCCCCAGCAATCATTCACGCCGTATTTGTTGCATGCGATCGTGTCATTGTGTTTTGTTTCATCCGTTGGATCATCCAGCCTCTAATGTGCGTCCTTCTTGGGAAGTTGAGCCTGCCCCTGGCACCGGGACTTTTACTCTTTCTTCCCTCTGGCGTCTTTGCTTCTAGCTATTCACCTTTCCTTTCATTCACTCTTATGGATTACTGGGAGCAGTCCACAGGGAGAGCTGTCCAAATATGTTTGTGTTGCCAAAGGAGAGCATCACCTACTCTTGCTCCTGTCTTTGGTTCAAGAGTGTGTGTGTGTATGTGTGTACAGGAGTGAAGCAATGGTGAAATCACTAGAGGTCCAGCAGGACAGCTTGTACTCATACCCTCTGGGGGCCCTTTTTTTTCTTTTTTTTTTCTTGGGGCCGCCTAGTCAGCCTGGCTGCTCAGATGTGAGGCGAGTGAGGCATCAGCCCTCAGGAAACATCCAAGCTGCGACCCACAGGGAAAACAGACGGATGGGACAAACGCACCAAGGCAATTCCCAGCGAATAGTAGTAGCTTTTCTTTGTCTCCTGGCACAAATACGAGCCCAAGCGCACTCAGGCGACTGGGAGCTCTGCGGGCACGCAGCAACCTCGAAGGGAGGGACGCTCCCCTGAAAAGTAGTCAAGACCTCACGTTGACTTCGAAGGCGGCTCAGGAGAGAGTGAAGACGGTTCAGAAGCACAGGGAGACAGGGAGAAAGGCAGAGACAGTACATTAGGAATGAATTATGTGGAGAGAGCACTTATCCAGCAGTCCTCCTCTGAAGTGTTTGTACTGTACGCCTCAGATCTTCATTGTATTTATTCCAATGTTTAAATATTCATGGTAAATCTTCTCATATTCAATTACCGTTGCACGACCACAGCATGCAGAGAGAGTGCTTTCTCCCTGCCGCCAGGATGAGCTCACTCTGAATGTGTTGTGTGTGTGTGTGTGTGTGTGTTTAGCTTGTTCCCCGGAGCGATCAAGCCTTTGTTATATTGGAACCAAGCTCTGTAATTGCTTATATTAGTCGCTGATCAACGCAAGACCACAAGATTTACACGCGCACACACACGCCCACACACACCCACGCATGCACACAAATGTATTCACCCCCACATGATTCCTGACAGTCTTTTTATTAACCACCAAAGCAGGAGACAGAGAGAGATTCATTACATCACAGGCTAACAAAGACACACACCAGAGCCTACGGACAATACCTACGTTTGTGCCACGTTTGGTTTCACGTTCACGCTCGATTAAGTCAGGTGTCCGGGACGCGTCCTGTCATGTTTCTCGGCTAAACCTTGTGTGTTTTTTCTTATCAAGAGTCATAGTCTTAGAGCTTTATTTCTGTATTGTTGTTTTGTTTTGTTTTTTTTATTTCAGCACTAAACGAGCCAACAATAGACTACGGCTTCCAGAGATTACAGAAGGTCATCCCCAGACACCCTGGAGACCAGGAGCGATTACCCAAGGTACGGCGCCTGTCCACTCTTCTCGTGTTAACGTCCTTCTACTGCTTGCCCAGTGAAATGATTCCACAGGAGCTTGACGTGGTATAACTGGAAGACATGAGATGTATTGAAAACATCTTGAGTTTCATAGAAATAGCAAAGGGCGCTGTGTCCTCACGCGCAGTTAGTTCTTCGGAGACTGTCAAACGTGCATGACAGACTACAGAATGCACAAGATGTCATGGAGCAATTTCTTTCATAACTATTCTTACCCCTTGAACTTTTTTTCATTAATTGCAATGAATTTTATTGGGATTTTCTGTGATAGAACAACACAGAGTAGTGCATGAGAAGTGAAGGTTGCACATAAAATCTAAAATTTAAAAAGTATGGCATGCATTTTTGTTCAGACCACTTCACCCTCACACCTTTTAATAAACCGCCCTTTGGAACATTTGGATATTTAAAGTCCCACCAATTTGTAATTTATTCTCAGTTTAAATCCAGTTGTTAAATCTCAGTGAAATTCTGAGAAAACTCTTCCCACAGTTCAAAATGTGACTGCTGGGTCAATTGGTCATTATGAATTTCCTTTAGTGTGTGTGCGTAGTTGTTTGTCCTGCATTTCTCAGTGTTGTCCTGTGATGAACTGGTCACTCATTTGAGGTTTACATCACCTCTCTCCTGATGACCACTTGAGATAGGAGCCAGCAACCCCACAATAAAAAAGTGGGATTGGATGGATGGATGTGTTAGAATGGTCCAATCAAAGTACAGACTTAAGTCAAATGTCGACCATTCTGACTGAGTTTAAAGAGTGAGCAAAAATGTCAAGTGTGATTTCAGAGAACGGTGTTTCAGTCGAGGTCATATCATATGCCACATTTTTAAAGATTGTGATTGTGTTTTTTTGAAAACTATGTACCATTTTCCTTCAACTTCACATCTATGAACCACTTAGAGTTAGTCTGTCATATAAAATGGAAATAATATGCTTCTAAGAGGACAAAATGCAAAAAGTTTTTGAATGCTTTTGCCGGGCACTGTTTATGGAAATTCTCCGCAGAAGGAGATAATTAACAGGGACAACAAATAAAAAGCAGCTCCATTTATTCTTCCACCGAGTGTAAGGTCATTTAAACTGGCAAAGAGGGGTAGATGCGGGGAGGAAAAGAGGAATAGAGGGAGGAAAGGAGGCTGAGGCAGAAGCAGGTTAGGTGATCCATCATAGCTGTCCAGTCCTACCTCCTGCCGGGTCAGTGGATCGAAGTCAACCCCGGGTGGACTTTATTACTTTCAGCACACATCCACAAGAGCAGCGCACACTAAAAGAAGTGCACGTGTGCACCGGGTGGAGAGAAGTGGCCACGAGGTAGGGATGCAGAGGGAAGATAAAGAACTTGCTGATCCTGCCGGAGTGTCTGGTGGATGCGCGACTTGTCCCGTTGAGTTCTGGTCTTTAGCCTATCAACCCCCCATATCTCTCTAAATGTCTTTGTATCCATCCATCCGTCTCCTCTTCCCACTCCGGCTCGTTCTCCCTCACTTGGTGGTGTCTCTTTCCTTTCTAAATGAACAGCGGTAGCTGGCAGGCCCGCTTGTTCATTTCAGAGCTATTGATTTGCGCCTTTATTGAGGTAATAACACTTTGTTGACCACACTTCTCCCAATTGTTGGCCTCAATCATCTCGGTTGGGCAGGAGAGAGGAACATGCAGGCAACTTCTGGATCTACATACATTCACACTGTCTCAACAAAAGTATTCATAGAAGTTAAAAATGTGTACATTTGTCTAATTAAAACTATTAAAAGGTTTGTTAATTCTTGTGCAGAGTAGTTCGCACTCAATCTGATTGAAAAGAGGGCGTCATAAAAGATCAGTTTTCAAGTTTTTTCACAAATTCTCAAGTGCATTTAGGTTTGGACTTAAATTGAGCCATTTTTATACTTTGATCTAAACTGTCCCATTGTTTAACGCATTCATTGATTAGAGCTAGACGACGTGTTAAAATCTGCAGATATTGTTTTATAACCTGACCCAGCTATCTCTGACCTGTTTGCTGTTTTCTTCTGTCTTCTTATTGTTCTCTAACAACTCTGAGTCCTTCACAGAACAGCTGGGTTTCCTTTGAGATAAAATCACAATCAGGTGATTTCTTGGAAGCATTTTTTGCAGTACATTTTATTTAGGAGTGTAACTTTTACTTTGAAAAACCAGGATGTATTATTTCACTTCCACTTCATAGGTATAAGTAATGTCGTATTAGGTATGAGTAATTTTTCAAGGCACGGTGTCTTTGTCAAACCTCCTTTGTCAGCTTGTAAATGGATGAAGAAGCTTACTCTGAACATGTTAAAATGGGAGCAAGCAACCAGACACCTCACACACACGCATACATGCAGTGGTGTTTTCATATCTTGTGGGGACTTTACATTGACTCCAGTCATTTTCGACAGCCTAACTTTTACCCTAGCCCTACCCATCACATTACCTAACCCTAACCAAAAGTCAATTCACACCTTAGCCCTAAACCTAACCCATAAATAGCATCTCCCTTCATGGGACTAAGAAAATGTCCCCACAACCCCACATTGTAGACAGAAATAGGTTCCCACAAATACATAAAAACCAGGTTCATACACACACACTCTGCTGTAGGTAATAGACAGACTGTGAGAGTGACTAGGTAGCTGGACTGCATGGAGTTCAGCAGAAGCTGTGGGCGTCTGGGTGTTGCTAATGAGTGACCGGCCCTCCAGACGGGGGCCAGGCTCTGCTCTGGATCAGGTTCCCCTTCCTGTTGACGTCTCTGTGTGCCTGACTTTACGGGAAGAGACCCTTGCGCCCAGGAAATGGTCTCCCCTTACAGCGGCAGAGCTAACCACATTTATCTGTTTATCAGAACGACTCTGGAGCTTGGCCTAATCGCGTTTAGTCACTGGACAGATCCCCGGCTAACGAGAGGCTGATGGGCACAGACGGGGCGCAGGACCACGAGAGAGTGATTAATAGAAGAGGGAGACGAAAGAAAGTAGTTTGGAGACACAGGTGGGGAAGGGAGGGCGCGGGGAGGCGGGTGGGGGGTGAATGCGCAGACGCTAAGTGACCGAGCGCTCACGTGTCCTCCCGGAACACTGTTAACACTCCAGCTGCAGATCTGGTTGGGTCCTAATGCCTCACACTTCCCTCATTTCCCCCTCTTCTTCTCCTCTGCTTCATCCCTCTCTTTCCCCTCCATCCGTCCATCTACCTATCTAGCAATCCCTGGGAGGCGTGTGGCGTGGAGGAAAAGCAGAGAGAAAGGAAAGGCGAAGAGCGGCGCATACATACTAAAGAACCACTTACCTTCCTAGGGCTTCTACATCTCTCAATCACCTGAAGCAGGCCTCCTCTCTGGTCTCCCCCTCCTCCCCCACCTCACCGCCTCCCCCCAAGATAGTGCTAGTAATGGGAGGTTAACACAGAGGCAGCGCTCCCATTATTGAGTGAATTTAGCACCTCGGACAGCGCTCTACAATCTTTATTGCTTTGCTGACCCTCTCGTCATGTCTCGGGCGTGCTCGACAGCTTCCACATGTGTGCGGCTGCGCGTATGCGTGTGTGTGTGTATGTGTGTGGGAGTGGTGGGTGGAGGGGAGGGGGCGTTTGATATGAGGTCTGATTGAAAGGCGGTGTGTCACGGAACAGAGAGCACACATGCTTCGGGGCTTGTTCACAGCGAGGGATACACTCAGGAGAGTATAACGCACAGCGTGTGTGTGGAAAAGAAAGAGGGAGAGAAAGAAACTAGAGGGAGGGCGGAGGGGCGGGGGCTGCAATTTTCTGGTTGTCGCACCTCCAGCATATATCCTGGCCCCGGCACATTAACTTTTAAAAAGGGTTTTGTAGGGCTGTAGGTGTCTCCATCACATGCACACACATATATAACGACTGCCTGGAGTCACCCACTCATCCACTCAGGGAGGGGAAAGGAATAGAGACGGAGCGAAGAGAGAGGGGGTTGGGGGTGGAGCGGTAACACTGCGTTAGGATAAATGTTTGATGTGGGAAATTCCGCTCGGCGGTTTTCACCTGAGCAATGATGTTCTACATTTATCACACAAAGTGGATGTGGGGGCCATTCACTCGGATCATTACCGGGGTTAATACGGGCCAGGAGACGAGAGTGTTGCCACTGACTGGGGGTGGTTGTGTAGCCGTCAACCTGATGATATGTTGTGTTAAATGAAATTGATGCGTGATCATGCGCACCGGAGTCACGATCCATCAGTGACAAAAAAAAAGAAAAAAAAAAGAAGGGGAGTAGATGCAGAAGATGGTTGACTGATAGAGAGATATAGGCTCATGTTTTATTCACTGATAACAGTATCTTCCCTCTTCTCTCCCAAACTGCCCCGGCTGGTAACAAAGTGCTGGGATAGGCCCATTTCTCTTCCTCACCCTGCCTCTGTCTGCTACCCCCCCTCCCCCTCTCTTTGCCACTCTCTGTTCTGCATTCACAGCATAATGTAAGAAGTGAAACGTAATAAAAGTGACTGAACTCTTTGAGCCGTCACGCTCCTGATCAATCCCCTTCCTCTCTCTCTCGCTCTCTTTCTCTCTATTTGTTTGAATGTAGGAGGTGATTTTAAAGAGAGCCGCCGACCTGGTGGAAGCCTTGTATGGGATGCCTCACAATAACCAGGTGAAACAACCACACTTACACAGAAACACAAGAATCCATACGACAATCTGAGGTTCTCGTGGAATGGTAACTTAAAGGAAATGTGTCGTGGTTTCATGGCATTCTTGTATTTACACGTAAAATTGAAATACAATGTGATCTAATTACTTTTAGCATAAAAGTGGATGGTGCTCGTTCAGCTTCCTTGACATGACTTCCCATCTTTTCCGCAATTGTAAATATTTCCTGATAGGCTGATTTGTTTGTCTTGGAAGCATGGAAAGATTTGGTTTCCTTCCACAGCCAGATAAGTGAAAGTGGGGGAAAAGGCAGCGCTGCGTTACTCTTTACTCCATACAGCCAAAGAAAACACCGGTCTCTTCCTTAGTTTTATGGTTCATTAAAAGAACCTTAAACTGCAGGAATGTTGATTTTCACACAGTTTCTCTTGTTTAATTTCCTGTGAACCAGATGCCAAAGAAAGTTTTAAAGAGATTTAGGGTTAGCAGAGAGAAATGCTAACCCTCCCCTCCCCCACCTGTTTCTTTGCCCTGTCTGATGGAGAGTCATGGCCTGGGCTATTAAGAGTGGACGACTTGCTTCTCCAATGCTGTAAAACAGACAACTGCAGGCTCTAGTTACCTACACACATATCCTGACTAAACTACCAACTACCGTTTGCTATACAGCTAGGAGGCAGATTGTTCTCCACAGCAAGCACTTCAGTGGATTTTCCCACTGAAGTGGAAAATATGCACTGACTTATTTTTGCTCAAGTCAGTGCATGGAAAACAAAGTAACAGTGAATAAATATTATAGGTATTGGCATTAGAACTGTAAAAATCTGCATGTTACACTCTACCAGAAATAGAAATTGCTGTTGCTTTGTTTTCAATGGAAGTCATTACAACATGTTAGACTTTTTAAAAGATTTTGCGTTAATACTGTGATATAGTGAGGTTATTGTACTGTGATAACACGCCTGGTGTCTCACTCTAGATGTGGTGCAAATGGGAATATTTCATCGCTTTTATCACAGACTAGGAGAAAAGCTGAAGTAGTAAAGTGATCATTATGAGGCTCTAATTTTTTTTGATGATTTAAACATGCATGTACAGAAACACACAGCAGACTCCGTACTGTCATAAAGAACTGTTAAATATGAACAAGAATCAAGCTAAAATATAAAAGCACGTGGCAAAAACTAGATATGATGTTGCAGCTTCAATGGATAAAAAGTCTTGCATATGTGGGATAACATTTAAAACGGTTGTCAAGTTTTCCAGAAAATTCATCCTAAACTCAGAACGCTCACAGAAATGCTAAAAACTAAAGAGCTACATCTCAAACTCTAAATGTCTCACTTGTCAAAGTTAATGACAGTAAAATCACAACGAGCCTAAACAAATAACATTGAACATTAATGGACATTCCGGAATAATGTCAAATAAAACTAATGTTAATGTATGACTGACAGTTTTGTGATTATAGAAATAGAAACTCAACACATCAGCACAAATATCCCTTACTAGCCTTTAAGCAATGTGACAATGTGTGATGATTTGGGTTTATTTTGCTGCATACCAAAGTATTCTAAAGTCAAAAGTGAAGTTTGTGAGTTTTTTTTAAATAGATGACGTTTGATTTTTTATTTAAATTTTTTTACATTTGAGGTTAGATTAAAAACATTTTATATACTGGCAGAAACTGATTCATTTCTATTACGCGCTGAGATTTAAGATTCTATAATTAAAAGAGGGCGCACTTTCTAATTACCATAATAATTGTCTAATTCCTTTTCTATTAGTAACCAGAGCTGGTTTGTTTACTTCCTGCTGGTTAGGAGATGATTCTAAAACGAGCGGCGGACATCGCAGAGGCCCTCTACACGACTGTGCCACGGGGGCACAACCAGCTCGCCAGTCTGGGCAGCAGCTCCGTCCACGCCGGCATGATGGCTGTGAACTCCTTCACCGGGTCGGAGGTGGCACAAACGGCCAATCAGGGTGAGCAGAGCGCAGCGAGAAATGGTTAAAGTCCAACACGGAGGGAAAAGTGACAGGAGTCTAATTTATTTTCCTCTTTCTGAGACGGATAGTAAAAATGAGTAGTGCAATGGAAATTTTATTTTTCATGTGGGAAATATAGCGGGGGGTTGATTTAAGAGCGTGGAGCATCGAAGAAACCTTTAAAATGCAGGACAGAGGAAGGAGAGCGGGGATGGCGGGTGGCAGTGGGAACGAGGGGGAAAACTCGAAAGGAGCAAAGAATGGCTGTGAAAGAGTGAGGAATGGAGAAAAAGAGAGTCATGGATGGAGTACGATAGAGAAAAATGAGTGGGCCCTTAGGGTGTGTATATCAGACTGGGGTCGGTCCTTGTCTGACAGAGAGAGATGTGGGTGCAGTCAGTGGTGATTCATCACATGTATCAGGGGAGCGAGAGGAGAGCGGATGGACCTGCCTCTGGAATGTGTCTCAATAATTCCAAAGAGCTTCTTCTGCCCTTCGTCTTCATCTGGAAACATCTGCAGGTACGAGGCAAACAAGGGAGGTCAGCTGCTTATCTCATAGACCGTAGCTTGTATCATGTGAGGTGAGAACGGGGAGAATGGATGCTAATTATGGAAGAGTAGTGCGCTGGAGAAGGAAAAAAAAAAAAAAAAAGACCACGGTAATAAAAAAGAAACACTTTCACTTCCAGCTGTTTTTCCTCCGGCGTCAGCATGTTGAACCTGAGAAGTCTATTTATCGTCTTCCTTACTATACTGTCCACCTTGTACTCACTCCTTCAAGTGAAGGAGTTCTCCAACCTATCAGAAATACAGGCTTCATTCTTTATAAATTACAGCAAGGCTGTGGAAGCACTTTAGTGTTAATTGCCTTGTCAATGCATCTAAAACTGGAGGGGAGCCAGCGGGGTTAAAGGCCTCTTGTTTCAGTTGTCGGATCTCTAATATCATTCTTCTTCCACTCTGTTCATTGCTTTCGCGCTTTGCCATATGTGTAAGAGGGTTTTTTTGTTTTTTTTGTAAAAAAATCTTGTTGGCTCATATTCCTGCATCCATCAGACTTGTACGGAGTTGAGTACTTGGCAGGCTTGCATGAAATCTTTCTCTATTTTCCCTCCATCTGCTTTACCATCTAACACAAATCTTTCTGTCTTTCCTTTTTTTTTTCTCCGTGTCCATAGGTTTCAGTAGAAGTACAAGCAGTGTGTCCCCTCATGGTTACGTCCCCAGCTCCACTCCTCAGCAGGGCAGCTACAGCTCTGTCTCCACTAGCATGAATGGCTACGCTAATTCTGGCATGGCAACCCTGGGCACTTCACCCAACTTCCTCAATGGATCAGCAGGCAACTCACCCTATGCTAGTGAGTAAATACATCACATCTTTCAATCTAGATAGGTGGGAAAAGACTGACCTCCCCCAATCCTCCTGCCTCACTGCCCCCCTAAAAGATTGTTGAGGCATAAACTTCAGTAATTATTTAAAAAAAGAAAAATAAATCATCTTGGTAATGATTAGACTGCTAACCAGTTAAGTCTAGGTAAAACTGTCATAGGTAAAAATCCCGGACAAGCCCCCAAATCTGTTGCAAAAAATAAACAAAAAACAACTGCAGCATAAAAAACTGGGTTGAGTTTTAAAATTCAATATATAAAGATAAGGAAAGGAACAAGAATCCAAAATGGTTGTCTGATTCAAATCCAAACCCGACTCCCAAAATTGTTGTGACAGAAAGATGAGTATTGAGATGGGAAAACAGCTCTTGTACTTTAGTAAGACATAAACAGAAGAGAAACGGAAGAAAAATTAAAAGTGATCATGTTTGTACAGCTAGTTATAGGCCTCCGGACTCCCAAAATTGTTGTGCAAGAAGCTTCAGTAATCCAACAGAAAGACAAACTTGCCCAATTTTAAGTATTTACTAAGAAAAGCAGTGAAGAGAAAAAAATAATTTCCTTGTCCAGCATGACCTTCTGCCCCCTTTTAATTCTCAATCATTTCCACTTCTTATTATTAAAAACTAAGAATCAAGATGTTATTGTTATTATTATTATTTCTCCCCAATCAGTCATTTCCAACATAACAGAATATGTTTTAGAGACAGACTGAGAAACAAAAGTGAGATCCAGAGTTGACTCTGAAGTATTACAGTTCAGCTCGGTCATCTGTTTCTTTAACAGCAGAGTCAAACACAAATCCCTGCTTTATTGGCCAGGAGAGCATATCACCTAGCACCCCCCTTCGAAATACACACACACACATATCCGGCCCACTTCTGTGCACACACTTTCACCCCCTACATTAAAGACCCTTGATTAAATCAATAAACTAATTGCTAGAGAAGCAATTCCATTTCAGCTCTTTGATTCCTGAGTGTTAACAAGTATTTTAACAGGCTCATCGGCCCCACACAGACACTTTCAATCAATGGCCCCTCGGCCTGCCTTTGTAGGTCCAATTTTCATTAATTGATTAGTTAGGCCCCTTCATAAATGGATTATGACTTTATTGCAAAGGATTTGTCAGGAAGAGCCATAAAAACTAAGTGTTGGATAATAACAACAATAAAAGCAGACGCAGGTATCAGAGGGCAGGTGAAATACAACTCAGTTGATTGTAAAATCACTGAGGGGGAAAATGCTCTTAGTGTATTAGCAGGCAAAAGACAAACATGGCAGAAATGAATGGATGGGGCAGGTAAAGGCGGTATTTTTATTTGTTGCTAATTTTTGGGTATTGTAAATACAAACATCAGTTTAATTCCAGTTTCACGAAAGTTTTTGAAGCTTTGTTCAAACCTGCTCTGCTGTTTAATATCTTTTTTCAATATCTTCTTACCATTAAAGCTACATGAAGCCCTGAGAAATTTGAGTTCCTAATGGCTCCTGTTCTGCTAATAAAAAGTTTATATTTAAACCTCATATGGGTGACTTTTTTTTTAAAGTTAGTGTTCAGGTCTAAAGAGGTCTGAATAATTGGTTTAGACCAGCTGCAGTGAAGGTATCACTGCTAATTTTGGCTAACTTGCAGCAAATAAAATGCACTCTGATCAATAACAAGGCAGTTTATTTCCATTGATGACCTATATTCAGAAACTTTGGACACTTTGTATGAATGACAGCTCATTAATTTGCATAATAAACTACATGATCTCTAACGTGATTTTCTTATTTTTTTTACCCGTTAATGAATTTCTTGCTAAATGAAATGTTTGCTGTTGCTAATTATTTGAGAACTTCATAGCAGCATTGCTATCTTAGGCACTTTGATGTGATTATTAAAACCCTTCAAGCGACACATTTTCAAAAGAACAATGCGTGACAAACCCAGTAATCTTTTCTGACATAAAAGTACCTGTTATTTATCTTTCTCTGCTCATTGAACAGCAGATGCAGAAGCACTCACAGGCAGTCCAGTCTTCACACAGCAGTCCCTCCTAGCTGCAGTCAGAGCAGTAGTTTCTTACACCTCCACAATCAAGCTTGAAATGAATCACTCATACATGACGCCTCTACTGGTTGAGCAGTCAGAATTTTTTTTTTCTAATAACAAAAACTAAGCAACTCACCAAATCTTTTTGGTCATCTTTACAAGTCCCCACTAAAGGAGCAAAGTTTGAATTGTGAAATTAAAAATGAAATCAAATACACAGATGATGGCTTATATGTGTCTAAATATACTCAGGATAGTTTATGCATTTTATGGCCTCACCACAATGTTATTCCACTCTCCTATTGTTTTCATTACAATTATGTAATACTGCAAGCGATGACGTCAACTTGTGTTTTTAAGATCTCTGTTTATTTTTCTTAAGAGATAGCAATATCCTTTATAATAATAGGTCATAAAAATAGCTAGTAAGCAGACTAAAAAAATGGTTTTAAAATGTGGTTACATTAGCAAAACCAACCACTACCTTATTAAAGTTAATGTTGGCACAAATTCTAAGACATTCAACAAACGTGGATGTTGAAAAAGAAAAAAAAAAAAAAAACATATGGGTTTAAATGTGTTCTCCTTATGCAAATCCCAACATTTCATTAAAACTTTGGACTTTTCAACCAGAAATGCTGCGAGGGCCTCCGGGGCAGAACTTAACCCAAACAAAGCATGTATAACTCTGCTTCAACTGCGGTAAAGATACCAAAAGTCTCAATAGATCTATTTTTCCAGTGAGATAATGCTGTTCTCTTGTATTTTGTAATTGCTGATACCAAACTGACTCTTGGATTTGGGTGGAAATCTCACAGATTTTCTGGATTAAACATGATATTAAAGTGAATAGCTCCAAGCACATTAAGGAGAAGTTAAGGAGATGCCAACCTTTGAGCTCCGGATGAGTCATCAAAACAGACTGATTAGAAGAGAAGGAAAGGAGCTCTAGGTTGTTTTCTTTCACGTTGAACACAAACATCCCGTTACCCAAGTAACTGCACAATAAAATAAAAGCCTGGTAAAAACAATCTGAGTCAGTTGATCTGAGTTCAAAACGTTATCCCTCCTGCCATCATCCATTGACCAGTCCCTTTCTGTTCATCCCGTTTGCCTGTCCTCTGCCCTCGGCCTTCTCTCTAACCCCCGTTTCTGTCTTCAACGCTCCATCCTGTCTGCTCTTCCCTACCCTTCCCCCTCTACGGTCCCACATAAACACGCCTTCCTGCCCGTTTCTGCTCTCTCAGTCGTCCCATCCAGCCCGACCATGGCGTCGTCAACCAGCCTGGCGTCCAACTGCAGCAGCTCCTCCGGCATTTTCTCCTTCTCTCCGGCCAACATGGTCTCCGCCGCCGTCAAGCAGAAGAGCGCCTTCGCCCCCGTCGTTCGGCCCCAGAACTCGCCTCCTCCAACCTGCACCAGCGCTAACGCTAACAGCCTGCAAGGTAAACTGATAAACAAAGCTACTAGCAAGAGAGAAACTGCCTTTTTACTTTCACTGTGCATCTCTAATAACAGTTTCTCACTTTTACTTAAACTTCTTCATCTTATCCTCCCTTTCTTTCCCCCCTTTACCCTTTGTTGTCCCTTTCTTTGCCTTTCTTGCAACCTCCTACTATTCCTCTCATCTTTAGATCAGTCTTTTGTGGATTCTAGCAAGTACTCATCAGCCAGCTCTCTGCAGGGCCTGGCCTTCTCCTGAAGTATGTTATTCTTCTATTTCATTTCTTCCTTTCCATATTTTTTGAACTCTACATTCTTACATTTCTGATCAGAAGCTTACATTTTCTCATTTTGTGAACTTGGGGCCTTTAATGATGACGTTTGACATTTATGCAGATGAGGAGTGTGTAAATTTCTGACCGGAACCGTTTCGACTGGTCATTTGCAACATGTCACACGGCCTTTATTTCTTTTTTTCTTTTTTTTTTCCCCTGCTTTTTTGGTCAGTCTTGATTTGTCAGTGTGACTGTGCCACACCATATGTGTTCTATTTCCTGTTTTCGCTTCCTGCTTCCTGCCTGTGCCCCCAGTGGGTGTCTCTCAAGGGAGGGGTAGGGCAGAGTGGTGAGGTTGTAATGCCACTGCAGGTCACTCCGTTCTCCCATTTCCATTGAATGCAGCACACTGTCTGTTCGTCTAGGCAGGATGTTGTACAGCGTTGAGATCCTGAAAGAGAGAGAGAGGTAGAGATGATGGATGGGAATCTTTATCAGAGCCCCAAGCTAAGCACTTCCTTGCTTCCTCTGGCGGCGTTGATGAGCGCTGACCACAATGACCCGAGACCCAATGGCCACCACGCGCTGATCACACACACACACACACAGTTCTGTTAATCCCAACAAGCCAGAGACTGTTATGGAAGAACCAGGGAATTAGTGGATTGAAGAGAGAGTGGGGAATCAATACGAAGCCAATATGTTGTATGAAAAATTCCTTCTTGTGATGGCTTCTGTGTGGGGAAAAAAAATGAAAGGGAACTTAGAGGAAGTTGTCAGAATCAGACTGATAAACCCAAATATTACATTTCCTTGAAGCTTAATTTCCTCACCTCTGTGGTCACAGTCATGTTTATGTTGCTCTCCGAAACACAGACTTGTCTTACACAATTTAACTGCTAACGATTAGCTGCTAACATCTCCGAAGGGCCCGCGAATAGCCGGACCGCGTTGTCGACGTACGGCAAGTTAGCGGCTCGGCGGAGAAAGAAATGTTTTCATTCCTTGGCCTGGAAATGAAAAGATAATGAGGCAAAAAAAAAAAGTCTTTGTTTGCCAGATGCCAGAGCGACTTTCTGTTAATGTGACTGTTTTGATGACAGATGAAACCCAGCAATCATGTGACTGACCCCTCTCTCACTTTCTTCCTCCCCTTACCCCACTTTTCTCCTACTTTTTTTTTTTCTTCTCTCTCTCTTGCCAAGCAGCAATCCCTGGGATGATTGTTCCACCCATGTAGAGGATGTGGGAAGCTGGAGACTTTTGGGGAGAGCGTTGAGAGGAAAAGGCACAGTAGCGGAGCCTGGCGAGCGTCTGCTGCTCTCCAGAGCTTCAGTGAAGGAAGCAAAGATAAGACGCTGGACTATAAAACTCAGGCCTTTCCAATGGGATTTCATCGGAATGGGATATGGAAGAAGATAAAGGGGACATATTGAGCCTTTGTGATGTTTCTTTCTCTTTTTTTTTTTTCCCTTTTTTTGGTCGAATTAGTGTAGCATCTCTGACACCATGTCGGATGGAGTGTAAAGAGACTGATCGCTTGCCCACAGTGTGACACTGACCTCATGAAAAGAGCATTTATTTATCTTGATGTTTATGGCTGGAAGCTTTGGGTTTGATTATGGAGACCACACCTCCCATCCCCACTCAACCCCTCACCGTTTTGCGGCCTGTACCGTCCATGAAGTTCTCTGTTTGACTCGCACGGGTCTGCAACACAAAACGCAAAGAAAATCGTAGAAGAGAACCAATTCCACCCTGAATATTTGCTGCTAATTCTCTCACAAATCTAAAGAGTTGTCCTTTAAAAACACCCCCACCTGCCTTTTGTGTTTCATGTTCCCTTCCGCGTTTTGTTTGTCTGTATGAATTTTTGATAAAACTGTGAGGATTGAGCTGTCTGCAATATGCTTTTCTCTGCTTTATCATGTGAAGGAAAAGGTAAAGATTTTGTCTTTTGTTTTTTGGGTTTTCTTTTTGGTTGGAGATGTTAGTAAAGACTTGAAAAGCCGGAGGATGTGCGCGTCCAGCTAGCACTGTTACTGAAGGAGCCTAGCAATTATCAAATTTTACAAAAAAAAAAAGAAAAAAAAAAAGCGTGATATATGTGATATATTTTTGTATATATTAAATAAAAAGTTGACTTTTGTTGCTTTTTCTTTGGAAAAAAAAAAAAAGGAATCTGGCATCTCGTTCCCTTTCGCGATAGCTATAGTTTGGGATGTGATCATTAAAACGTCTTATGGCAGCTTCTCAGTACAGACAATAGATTTTTTTTTTTTCTGTGTTGTCAATATCCCATCTGCAAAACACGGATTTGGATTTGGAAAAAAAGGGGGAGTCCTGTAAAATATTCTATAAATAATGTATTTATCCTGTGTATGTACATTGACTTTCACCATCGTTTAGTTGTGTTGTGTACGTTTAATGCAAGTAATTGATTATGTCACAGTCTTTTGCTTTGTTACTGTTGTCTACCACTATTTAAATGTGACTGTTTTAATTGATTTTTTGACTGTTTTTTTTTTTTTTTGCATTGATAAACTTTTTTTTCTCTCATTCAAAACATGCCATTGTCTATTTTTGTATTATTTGTAAGTTAATAAAAGAAAAATCTGTTCTTTTTTTTTTTTTCCTTATAAAAATGTTTATTGTACGGCAAAAAGTAGCATCTTTACAGAGTATTTGGTTGAGGTAGATTTTTTTAAGAATATAAACACACATTAATATATACTGTAAATCTATATCTTTTTGTTTGAACCTTCGAGGCTTTTAGATGGATACTGTTCTTGATCTGATAATATGCATGGGTTCATCTCTTGAGCGACTGCCTTGTGTGTGTGTGTTGGTGTGTGTGCGCGTGTGCGTGTGGAAACCAAGAGACTTAAGGAAACGTTTGGTTTATTCTTTTGTTGTGTTCTCTTTCTTCCTCCCTTTGTTCCTTCTTTTATGTTATTTATGCCTGCTTACATCTACTATCTATATACTCTTTTCTTTTTTCTGCCACTGTAATCCTTACCAGCAGTCTAGATGCCTTAACAATGCAAACCCTTTTTCTTCGTTCAATCACATGTACAGTTTTCTACCCTTCACCACAATTGTGTGTTGCCACAGAGGAATTCACGAGAACTTTGGGGACAAAGCACAAACCCGCTCTGTTCGGTGCTGAAGCCAGACTAGAATACAAAGAGCCATAACTCAACGATCTCACACACCCCGATGTACTATAATGCTACGGTGATGGCATGCTTTGAAAAAGCCAGTCGGAGCAGACTGACTCCTCCATGCTTGCTGCACATTAGCGTTGCAAAAAATTGGTTCTTTTTTTTTTTCTTTTTTTTTTCCAATTGTGTAGCTTTTTATTCCAATTGGGAAACGATTTCGACAGCAAGATGGTGTTTTTTTTTCACAACACAAAGTAGTACTTTTTGAATTTTTAGACGAGCACTGTCACAGCACAATTTTAATATCCGACCTGCGCCGGCCTCATGGCTAAGTCAAAAAACGGCAGCACACGAAGCCCCCGCACCCCCCAACACACACACACCCCTGTCAGCCATTTCCGTCATTTCCTCTTTGTCTCTGCCGTGTGTCTTCAAGCTGTTGCTGGACGGGGGGGAGTTTGTGGGGGGCGAATGGGGGCTTTTCTCTCTTTGCTTTTCTTTTCTGGGGGCCTGGTTTTGTTAAAGTGACTAGAGAGGATCGTTTTAGCGGTGGCGCCTGCTGACAGACAAGTGTTTTTCAGACACTTATGTTCCTGCACCCGCCCGGGCCGGGACACGTAGGGGAGGTTGGAGGGGGAAGGAGTTGGGGTGGTGGCTGGTCTGTTTCAGATAATCTACAGAGGTCTGTTGTCATACAATGGCATCTTTGTAAGCAAAGTTCCATCCTGGACATGAATATCAGTAGTGGGTGACAAAGTTTTGTATTTAGGTAACAAACAAGAACAAAAAACAAAAAAATGATGCAAACCAAATAGCTGGTGTCTATTTTTTTCCTCTGTTTGTCTTTGACTGCAAATACACTGAACAGCTCTATAATATAAGGGAATTTAAAAAAAATCTACTGTATAGATTGTTATTGTTTTTGATGAAAATTGAGCTGTAAGCCAACTTTTGGACTCTCACGATGTTAATTAAAGTTACCTCTTGTCTGTGACTCTTGTCAGGTGTCTTCGTTTTTTTTTTTTCCATTTACTTTATATGACGAGCATTGAGATGTGATTAGTGGTTATGTTTTCAACCGGCTGCCTTTAGCTTTGGTCTAAATAATGTTTCTTTTAGGAATGAAAACTGCAACAAATGGAGCCTTGTTCCATTCATGATCAAACTTTTTTTCTGAAGCATTCTTTGTATTTGTGCTTCGTGAGAAGTTCCTGCAAAACATTTCAGGAAATGGCTCAGAATGTTATAGAAACTATGCCAGGCCTTCATACGGAAATGTTAGGTGGCTAATGAAATGCCTGTAAAATAAAAAAGAGAGGAGTTTTCGCTTAACGCTTGCCGTTTGGTCAGAGTTTTAGTTATCAACTCATTGTAAGTATGTACAAAAAAACCCCCATAAATTACTTCACTTAACCTAGACCAAAATACTGTGTTGGTAAAAAAAAAAAAAAAGTGGTTTCAGGATCCTAAACGGCCATTTAACAATAATGATGACTTTAAAGTTTAACTCTTGTTTATTATTTACCTGCTACATGCAGCTAAATAAGAAATCTCTGAGCCCTTTCTGAGATTTCAGATGTTTCAGAACCAAAAAGAAGATGCACTGAAGTGGTTTTGAAGAGAACCAGGCTGGACAGTAATGGTCCGATTTGATTTTCTGTTACCAGTTATGTAACTTAAAACGGCTGCATCATTCACCACAAATGCACATACTGCACATCTCTAAGTGTACCAGTCAGACCAGCAGCGCAGTCTACTGCACACCATATTTCCAGTCAGCACATGAGAGCAGTTTCTATGTTGTACGTTAGTTTACTTGTTGTAATGTGTTTAGTCTTGGTTGCTTTGGTAAAGGTGGGACAGGTTCCTGTGCTGTGTCAGTGGCTCTTCAAGCAGCAGAAAATGCAACATTCCCCTTGACTTTGTTGAATTAACGCCCCATCGAGCCGTATTTGATTTAGACAACCAACTAGCTGAGCCGCAGCAACACTAGCAACACAAAAATGACAACAGAACAGAAAAACAGAGAGGAATAAAGCAAAATAAGAGCAGCGTGAAACCAGGGAGACAATCAGGGAGGAAAAGTAAATAATGGTGATAAAACAGTTTAACGAAATAAATAGTAATAAATAATAACAACAAGAAGATTCAAAGTGAAGAAATGAATGTCTAGTGGGTTCACAGCCACACTGGAAGCAAACGTGATATTTTTAGTTGGTATATGCACAAAGAATGCAAGCATGTAAATGTGTTACTGTGGCAGACATGGACAAAAACAACAACAATCTAAAACTTAGTACCCGATTTATTTATGCAAAGTCACAGAGTTAATTCCTCTGTTCTGTTTTTGCACTTTCTCCACATTAGCTTCCATAATAGCTGTTTGGCTGTATGATCGGCCATATGATCTGCCTGTCTGGTCTTGGTTGTTGTTTTGACTAGAGTAGATGAAATACTTCAGAATCCATGTTTAAATTTGCTCAAAGTGGCCCGGTCAACGTAGCGTTCGATAGACCCAACAAATGGCTTTAAAATGCGCGTCATTTTCTCAATCCCAGCTACATCTGCTCAACTTCTACTGTCAGTCATTCCGATCATAAACATCACCCAGATGTTTATGATTTGAAAGTAACAGTTTGTTTTAGGTGCGCCTTTTATATATCCTGTTGGGATTTTAAGCACAACCTTGTAGTTGTTCAGATGAAAACGTCCCTCTGTCTGCTTTAAAGATGTATGAAAGTTTAAGTTCACTAAAGCGAAAATCCACTCTGAAAATAAAACGCAGATGAGTAAAGATGTATGGAGTTTCACTGCAAGAATCTATAAAAGGCTAAGCTTTGAAAAGGTGCAGTGAAGAATAAACTGATAATTCTGCTTAGTGTGTATTCACACAAGAATTAGATAACTCCATAGAGCTAACTCTGTGGAGGATAAGCAACTTGACAGATTGTGAAGGATTTACAACAAAATAGCGAAACAAATGGAAAAACTGACCATTTATAGGCAACTTACTATTTCCGAAGTCACCTTAATGGATTTTATAGAAAGATCCGGGTGGTAGATTTTTGTTTTTTAAGCTCTAATGTGAGTCCTTTTCATTTTAAATGAAACTGTCTTGTGCAAACAGCTGACAGGCAGCCAAAGAGGATGAGAGTTGGGGAAACGGGTAATTCCACAGGTCAGGAACAGGGCCGCGCCCCACCCAACCCCCTCCGCCAGCCTCCTCTCTCTAATGAATCTAATTCATTAATGCATTACCGATGGCATGGTGAACATGGTTAGCCTGACAAGTTTCCTCCTAAACATATTAGTTAATGATGATTCCAAGGTTATTAATTGCAGAGGCACCAGCCCACCATAATTGAGTCATCATTTGCATACCCGGTCATCAGCAGAAAATTAATTTCTTTTTTATTTTTTGCATATCTAATTTAGGAGGCCGCGATTGGATTAGGTCGTGAAAATTGCGGCGACCGGGATTCTGCTGACCTCAAAGTATTCCAGGGTCTTCACGGTAACCGGAGATTTCCGTAATGCCAAAAGTAAGGAGGTTTGGGGAGGGGAGAGAGAGCTAGAGGACCTGGAAGTACTGATGAAGTAAAGATTCACATAAACACACAAGGAGGGATTGTTTGTGTTCGCCTACTTAATTGCCCAAAGGTTTATAGCTGCAGAGGGCTCTCTTCCCACTACATCTAATAACAGAGTTAATAGTTTGCTGACAAACTGTAAAGTGGTAGGTAGAGTGCATGATTTTCTAGCAGTAAGAGGAAGATTATTGAATTATGGAGTTTACACACTTAGTCCTCGGGAAAATGAGTTCTATGGGCCTAATGGTTCTGATTAGCGAACCAAGCATCGACGCAGAGTTGCACCGCGCAGCTCCAGGGATTCAGCTCCCCCCTCGCCCTCCGGCTCCCCCCAAATGCTGAGCAGCACACGCACATTCAAACTCCCGCTCATAAATCATATATACACCCTGACAAAAGGTGAAGTCATTTTTTTTTTTTTTTTTTTTGCTCTTTATTTCCAGCTGGTTTTCAGGCTCGGATAGACTGGTCAGTGTGGGAGGAGGACAATGGGAGTGGGAGGCCGAGGGCAGCAGCGGAGCCAGCAGACCTCGGCACTCCGGAGACCTAGCATTAAAAGGCACCATTCCTGCAGAGGGGCCCCCCGACACATCAAGAGGGGTGCTGTTCAGGAGCCGGGAGAGTGCTGCTAGTATCCTAATGAAATATATTAATGCATATATTCCTCATGCTCCTACTCCGCCTCCTTTCTCCTTCTCATTCTCTTCTCCGCATGGACACATGAGGGGAGGAAGAGCGGAGAAGCGCATTTGAAAGAAAAACAGGAGTCCCCATGGGGATCCCGCACACAGAAAAGAAAGGAAAGAAATGGAAAGGAGAGAGGAGTGGGTGTATGGGGGTGGTGGAGGGGGTGGTGGGTGCTCAGAAAAGAGGTAGACCTAGACAGTGAGCAAAACACAAGGACCGCTGGAATGAATATTAATAGTGCTCTGAGTTGGAAAATAGTCACATTGGACATTATAGATAGATGTAGGCTGGCAATGAGAAGCAGGTTGCATTCCTGGCCCTAGTTTACCACGTCTGTTCGCATTAGACAAGCATGTGCAGCTCCTTTCTGCATATCCTCGAAGAGCCCTCGCCGCAAGATGAAGGATGTGTGAGTGCAGGCACACCGGGGATGAGCGTGAACTCACATTTGGGACCGCTCCCCTCCCCTCACACGGTCGTTTCCCACAATAATTATCCCCGGCGACTGTGGGTGTCGGTCTATGATCTGTGTGGTACCTGTCAGAGGGAGCCCCGGCAGAGCCGGTGCTTTATATTCCCTGTAATTGCTGCTGCTAATTTACCGTGCGTTGGCCTAATGAGAAGGGAGGTGAGGGGCTGGGGTATGTAATGGATGTTAGAGAGATAGAGACAGCGCGACGCATTTCAACACAGCCTGCAGAGAGAGAGAGAGGGAAGAGGGGAGGAGGCCGGCGAACTGTGTGTGTTAAGCAAGCATGTAGAACACTTATCTTTATTGTTTTACTGAAATGAAAAAAGATAAGCTGTTTGCCCTCCCCTCTTCCTTCTTGTCTCTCCACTTCCGTCCTTCCATCTGCTGATGATACGGCGGTGACCACGCATTAGTCCAGCTTTTTGTTTCGTAGATTTATGATAAAACCAATTTTAAAAAAGGGCATACGGTGCCTTGTGCTACTTAAACCCTTCCACATTTGGTTATGTTAAAGGGTCCGGTGTTATATGTTTCCCAGCCACATAGTGCTATTTTATTGCGCCATCAAGTTACCTTCAGTTGTTTTAAACATGCTGTATATATAAAAAATAACTTAAAAGAAATTTGACTTTGCAATTTGATGCTTTGACATTGGCCTGTGTGTCTTTAAGACGCCCCTACTCTTTCCGATGCTCCGCCTTCGGCAAGGCATCACGACGACTCCTGATGAGCTCAGTTGACACGCAGCTCCACCAGGTGTTTGCTGATTGCTGCTGCCGCTAGTTTACAGGAGCTGAGTGGGGGAGGCGCTCTCTGTGAGGCTGCAGCTCCTTTGGGGAGCTTTGTGAAAACAGGCAGCGTTTGTGTGAGAGCAAGCGATCGAGCACCTCCTAATGGTTGCTACGGGAGACTTAAGATTTCCTCAAACATGCATGAAAGAGTCAAAGCAGCACTCCAGGTATGTTTATGATGAGGAAATAACATCCTTGCATTATGTCAGTATTACATAATACATCCATTCCCCCTTTAAAAAGCACAAACCTCAGTGTATTTCACTTGGTTTTCATGTTATAAATCAACATAAAGTAGTGTAGCTAGAACTGTAAACTTGAAGTAAAAGAATATACAGATTGATTATTCTTTTTTGTTTTTTCAGCCACCTTTCGTTGTAATTACAGCAGCAAGTCATTTGGAGTGAGACCAAAGAGTGTAGCACAAAGAGAAACCGATGCTCTTGTCCAATTCGTCTTACCTTAAACTCAGATTTGGAGAAGAATATCAACTGGATGGTCTTTTCACGGATTCTGTGTTCAATTTAGGTCTGAACTTTGACTGGACCGATGCTTAGATATGCTTAAATCTAAGCTCTAAGGTTGCTCCCTGCTGCCACCACCGTGTTGCACAGCGGGGATGGTGTGTTCAGGGTATCTTCTCTGATTTATGTTCCTCTTGCCTTTTCTGTCAGTTTAGGCAACAACGTTTTTATTGTATTGTTGAGTTTTTCCTTGGTATTCATGCTGTTGCTTTGTCCCCTAATATCCTCTAACAAACTTCTCAAGCCTACACAAAGTGGCTGGACTTATACTTTGAATAAAACAAAGCAGGACTCTTTTTACTAATTAGATGGAGGTATCAAATTAAACAAGGCTAAGTACATCTGCACGACACACTTTTTTTCATTTTTTACATATAAAAATATTGAAAACCTAGACTACGATGACAGAAAATTATTATTTTCTCTCCATAATTCTGCCTCAATTTGCTGATTATATGAAAAAAAATCGTAACCATGTCAAAAGCTCAAAGAGGTGCGGATAGCTTTAAAGCCACTGCAGATTATTTATTTCATTTATTCCGATATTAATTAGAGGAAGAAGCAGGTAGCGCAGAGAAATGGCCCCTTTTCTACTTATCCACAGTCACAACTGACATTAAACTCGGCGGTAGAGACAGTGCCATATTAATGTCATTCACACTTTGAAGCACCGGCGCTATCTTGTGATGGCGACACGTCCACCCTTCATTTCTCCCTAATGAGGTCACGACAGAGGCCAGCGGTTTCAGCAGGCGCACACACCTCTGTTTGGCATCTGCGCTCACACACACACACACTCACACACCCGATCTCCTGACAAGTGCTGGATTGACGGGGTCGCTGTTGATTGATGCGCCGCGGTTCCTCCACATGTTCTACAGCTCAGTCATTTAATTATGTTTCCCAAGCATCATTAAGTACCATTATATTCTATCATATTCTAATGAGAGAGGTTGCCAGTCACAGGACAAGCTAATTGGTGATTAATGTTGTGTATCAGTGAGAGACAAACGCAAGATTGGCCATTTAATGACACAGCTCTGTATTTAAGTGCTGAATATGGGAAAAAACACAAACAGACTGAGGGAAAATTACAGAGACTGGATGAAATCAAAACAGATATTACCTCTTAAAGGACTAATCTCACACACGCACACGCAAACACACACATGTCCTGCATTATTTCCTGAATTGTTCACCCTTTTAGCTACATTACACACACTTACACAGAAAATGCTTGAACCCCTCTCTGGAAACATAACTCACCTGCTCCTCCAGATTAACCACTAACTCAGTATTGATGCACCGCCTCACAGGTACACACACGCACACACCCCCCCGCACACAAACATCCTCATCCAGTATTGACATGCCGCGCGGCTGTAGGTGTTTCCATTTAAGGTCAGTCAATTGCCTTAAGTATGTAATGTTAGGAGGGGGGTCCGTAAACATGTCAAATTAGCAGTAATGAATGAGCAGACAGCGGCGACGGAGAGGGGGGGCCGCTGTCAGGGCGCGGCGCTCAGGACAATACATTACCCTGAGTTATCCTAGCCTGCCCTCTTTGTAACACACACATTGACTGAGCAGACACGGGGCGTAAACTAGTGGGACCCATTCAGTAGTCACACACACTGCTTTAATGGGCTGTGGGCCTGATTGGTGTCCAGGAGATGGAAAACTAAGAGAAAAAAACAAAACCTGACAAAGAGTGGACATGATGTTAAATGTAGGAAAGTTTAGAGTTTGAAGGTTAGCAGATTAGGTTGTTTACTTCTGCTTTCCAAAGTTAAAAATCAGCTCTCAAGTTGCTGATGAAGGGAATCAACATTCTTGCATCAGACGGCTGCCAAGACAGAATTGCTGTAGGTTCTGATCATCATCCTTAAACCCTAATCACAGTATTGCATAACTGTCTTGCATTGCTATGATGGAGGATGATACACTGTCTTAAAAAAATAACAATTAAAAGCTATGCTTCTATGCATTTGACTCTATAGTATAAATATGTAAGATTTCCAGATAAGGCGGACTGCCACAGATTTTTGGCACATGTTGGAAAATTTCATGGCTTCCGTATCGCAACACCATTCTTTGTGCTTAGCCTATATGTGGGCCAATGTAACATTCTTTACACAACTTACTCCAATATTGCATTGAAGACAAAATAGTACCACGCAACACTATGTAGACTTCCTGCGCTGATGATGATTTCCTCACTTCAGCATGCTGGAGGCTTGAAAGAGAAAGTACAACTGACTTTCTGAATAAGTTGACTAAAAGTTACTGAAATATATTTTTGAACCAGCAGAACACTGTGAGTTATACACTCATGATTGCAGTAAAACAACTCTGTTCAATCCAGGAATGTATCAGAAGCTGCAAACATTTGAACGCAATAAGTATTCTTCAAAGATGTGACAGAAGATGATGTTAAAAAAATTCCGTTAATTTTTTTATATTTAGGCCTATGTCATATGACTTTTAATCCATATTTATTACACCAAAAAACACATAGTTTGACACATGAGCATTTAACATTTCGTTTTTAGAAACATTAAAGTTCGAATTAAGAAAATGAAAATTCATGAAGGATAATATTTACCCCACTAAAACTTTAAATACACATTTATGTTCTTGTAAAATAATCAAAGTAAGGTGACAGGTGATAATGTTAAACTTGTAAATGTATCTGATTTTATAGTATCGTGTCTTTTTAAAGATGCTAGCTGATAACAGATTGTTGAATTAATTTAATCTTAAATTGACCCAAATGCATTTATTATAGAGTGTAGTTTGAGAGGCAGCCATGTTGGTCATGATGCTATGGCTAAATTAATAAGGTAATCGTAATCTATCTGTAGCCAGTGATGAATGATTTGTTTAACCAAACATACCCTTTAAGAGGAGAATATGTGCCTCTGCATCAGAGCTGTTCTGTAAATGTTCGTACAATAGAAGCAACAAATAAAAACAGGGGGATGTTATGAGCAAAATGTTACCACAACACAGAGTCTTTTGCATGCACTACGGCAGCTCGAAGAGGACAACATTTATTCAGATGACTTACCCTTGCAGACTCACTTTTATCCCCTGATTACATGATAAAAACCTTTTTATGAGACTCAAGTCCCAGACCTCGAGTCCAAGTCAAGTTTCAGGTTTTTGAAATGCGAGTCCAAATCAATTCTGAAGTTGTTGTTGTTTTTACTTTGCAACTACAGGGGAGAACCCAGTCCAAGTGGCAGACTTAAGCCATCTCTGTTGACGGACAGGGGAAGAAGAAGAAATGGAGAAGAGAAATTATGAAAATAGATAAAGAGATAAATAGAGGACTATGCCAGAGGGAGAAAAAACAAACTGCGGTATTTATTTTTTCTTTCGGTGTTGAAACAGGAAAAGGACCTCTGGTTTAATAAACCATGAATCCTTTCACAGAGGGTTTGTATGTTATTCTTCGGAGAAACAGATATGTGGGGAGAGACAGGGAAGCGGGGAGCAGCGGGGATGAAGAAAAAAAAAGGAGAAGAAGAAATCCTCGGCAGCCATATGAATTTTACTCTCCCCTTTTCTCCCTCCTCAGCCCACTTTCTGGCTGTATGTTAGTTTTGGGTTAGAAGTGTGGGATAAGGGTGGGCTGAAGGGGGCAGAGGGAGGAGCAGTGGGGGCGGGGGGGGTAACACATCCTCCTCAGTCCAGCCTGAGAGAGAAGCAGGAGATATCGTTTCCATCTGTAAACAATTAAATTCTTCTATTCTTCCTTGAGGCATTTGACAGTTTGTGAAAACGGTCCCTGAACATATTTGCTCTGCGGAGAAAATCATCTCCTCACCACAACAAAGCTTGTTATTCAGTATGTGGTCTATACTGCGCTTAAGTGGGGAGAAAGTAAAAAAAAAGTCCACTTGAATTTCTATGCTGCACATTGTGGATATGGTGATAAATAAACATGTACACAAACATGAACCTAGTGTCTCTGTTCGTTGTCTCCTTTGCCTCCCACTCTTCTCAAACCCTTCCTCCGTCGCCCGCCTCTCCTCCTTCCTGTAACAAAGGTTACATTGATCATGTTTCTAAAAAGGGTCTCTGTGTTTCCACGCGGGCCCTGCCTCTGATATGTTTTTCTTGGCGGGCCGGGACTCCCTCACTTTTGTCATTCGGCTCGGCATATTTCAACAAATTAGAAACATTAGAAAGCCGGGGATCGCTGCAATGTTTTGGTTTGGTTTCAAAACTCTTACAGTCCCCACAATTATATTTCAAAACATGGCTGAATTGTTTGACAGCCCGGCGGAATAAAAACCCTTAAAACAACGTTTTCATTAGAAACACATGCTCTCACAATAAGAGCCGCGCGCGTTATGTTAATGTGTGTTTGCGCTGGTCCGCTTGTTGTTGTGCGAAAGGTTATGCATCGACGGTGTGTGCGTGTGCAGGGGTGTGTGTGTGTGTGTAACTCTGCATGGTCGTGTGTGCGTGCGCGTCCGTGTAAGGGACAAAGGGACACAGTGCTCCACATAACAGCATTACAGATGGCTCTTGTGAGTGGTTGTGACAGTGAAAGCGAGTGAGTTCCCACTCCATACAGATGTACTCTGAGTGACCTTACAAACACAGTGGAACTAAAACAGGCCCCCTACCTCTCGCTCTCACTCTGGCACACACTGTCAATTCTCACTCAGCCCTTGCGGGGCACTAAAAGTTGTTTCCTGCGCCAGGAATACATCAAGGGCCAGGAATATATAAGCGGCGAGCCGCGGAGATGCATAGCTACGGTCCAGGAAAGCATAACTTGGACTAAGTAAATATTGGACTGAAGGATTAGTAGCTTTTGCCACCTATAAAAGCAAGCCTGGCATGCCAGGCTGACTTAACGACCGCAGGAACCCGACTTTAGCGTAGATTGTTTTACCAAGAATCTGCAGTGGAACAAAGAGGACATTTCAACAAGACGGCTTTATGGAGGAAAAGGGGAAAAATTAGAAATTTGTTCAACAATTACCCGTTTCCGTTCAGTGATTTAAGGACTATTTAAAAGTGACTGGAGCCTGGAGTGGGGGGCTAATCTTTATGTGACATTTCATAGAAAACACGAGCCCACCCTTATTGCTTCCTGTATAGTTTTTGTACTATTACTATTATTGAATATATATATTTCAAGCTGTGCATGTGTATATATATATATATATATATATATATATATATATATATATATATATACACATGCACAGC
>CAEFZY010035979.1:0-41157 GCA_903066815.1 Brachyrhaphis roseni
TAAAGGTTAATAAAATATAATTGTGACTTCATCTTTACAAAATAAATGTGTTTTTATTTAGATGGTTTGTTCACTCATTTTTTAAATTCTGTCGCTGTAGCTTACACATGAGTGTTTACGCATTTTTCATATGAGGGGGGCCTCAGCTGAAAATGTACTGGTGTAGGGGGGCCTTGGCATGGTAAAGTTTGGGAACCCCTGGTATAGAGATGGACATGGCCAGTAGCAATCCTCACAATGTGGAGTTTAAACAACGCTCAAGAGTGTGCTAAGACTAAATCTATTGTAGCATTTTACCACCACCATCAGCAGCAGCAGCAGCCTAAGTCAATGATAGAAGACAGAAATTAGGATTGATATGCTTTCCTGTTGCTTATAGTTTTGACCCCTTCTATTTGAATATAGTTGGCTGAAACTGAAACAGAGTCTCAGTTTGTTTTTATTTACCTTATAGCAATAATGCAGAGGTTTACTTCAACTAAATCTCAAGGTGATCACCATAAAGACTACTTACTGCACATACAGAAGATTAACAAAAGATTGAACGAAAACGAAAAAGGAAGGGTGTGAAAGAGAGTAACGATGTCAAACAATTTATTTTTCAGAGGGAAGGGGAAGCGCAGCGGAGGGGGCCGACCTGACAGTTGCAGCGGCTGCGAGCAGCATTGAATTGTGGGTATCTTGAGTTTCCTCCTCATAGATTTCAACAGTCAGCTGTTGCGGAGAAGTTTTTTTGACAGATTTTCAGAGCTGCCCTATAGAAGTCTTATTTTTAGCCTCCGGCTGGGGCTGAAAGCTTCCTACGTCGACTCCAAGCGTGTTGTCTGGGAACATATTTCCGCGTCGTCAGGAAAAGTTTTCGGTCTATCCTGGAACAGCTGTCAGAATGAGCCTGAACGAGCACTCCATGCAAGCGCTGTCCTGGAGAAAGTTGTACTTGAGCCGAGCTAAGCTCAAAGCCACCAGCCGCACTTCGGCTCTCCTGTCGGGTTTCGCAATGGTGAGTAAGTGAGGTTTAAGTTCTCGCAGAAATAACGCGCAGCTTCACAGGCCGTGGGCACCAACACCCGCAAAGTTTGCGTGTGACGCAGATTATTGTTTTCAGCAACGATCCCTCCTTTATAATGGCAACAGGCGAGCGGCTAAAGGATTCGCTCCTCTCTCAACTTTTCCGACTTTGGTCAAGCTGCGACCTCAACAATTAGTGTAATTGATTGGGTTTTAATTCTGCACTCCAACATAAAGTCGTGCATAAGTATAAGTGCGATTAAAAATAAAAACACTGAAAATGATTATGTGCATATGTATTCATATTCAGCTCCCTTTACTGATACCCCTAAATAAAATCCTCAGTATAGTTCTCAGTATAGATTCAGCTGCTCTGTGAAGGTATCGTAGGTTAGTTAGAAAAAAACCCTATCATCATGAATCAAGCAGATTGGTCAAAGTTCTGGATAGGTTTAAAGTAGAAGTGGTTAATAATGTCACAAACTTTAAACTTTCTGTTGAGCAATTAATGCTCAATTTATTTAAAAATGAAACAGTATATCTCAGGAGAAAAAGTTACAAGACAAGGACGTCCATTTGAACTGACTGGCTGGTCGAAGACATCATTGATTAGAGAAGCAGCCAGAAAGCTTGTGGTTACTCTGGAGGAGTTGCAGACATTCACAGCTCGGGTGGAGAGTTCAGTTCAGTTTTATATAACAAAAGTTTACAAGAGAAGTAATCTCAAGTTACTTTACAGGAAAAAGAGAACTGATGATACAAACACTTTGGCTTGCATACAGAGTGCTACAGGAAAATAAATAAATATATCAGATCATCCCAAACAGTACAGCAGCAAGAGACTTGAAGCTGTAATTGCTGTGAAGGACTCTGGTTTCAGGACTAAAAGCTCAAACACTGACACTTTTCAGACTTTTGTTTTAAAAAATGTATTTTTCATAAAAGGCCCAGTTGAAATGTGGCAAAATGTAAAATACTCCCAAGGGTATAAATACTTTTTTCAAGGTGCCGTAAATATTTGCTCGCTTCGCTGCCAGCGTGCCAAATATAGCCGAGGTGGAAAGAAAATGCTTTGAAGAAAAGGTGTTAGCTGAACTAAAGTGCCATGAAGGGAAATGAACACATCATGTCTATTTACTGAGACCTTGTTACATCCTGAAGTACAAAAACTTTTAATAGATACAGAAAACTATTTTTAGTGCGTATATGAGAGATGCAAAATGATGTTTTTTTGTTTTAACGTTTGGTTTCATTACACCCACAAACATTGTGTTCTATTTGATTTGTTGTGATAGATTAACACAAAGTAACATATACTTACGAAGAATAATGAAAAACATTTTATTTCATTATTTTTTTTACAAGTAAAGATCCCAAAGTGTGATACAGCCATCCGGGGTGAACACTTTTTTGCTGCACTTGAGTTTGGTGACCTTTCCCAGTTTTAAATCTTTGGCAGCCTGCAAGGATAACAGGTTATGGATAATGAATAGTGGCATGAACTTATGGTGATCAACAATGAATAGTTTCATTGTTAATGCATTTATTTGAGGAAATAAAAATTTTGATGCATGTCTGAAGCAAAGACAGGGATTCTAGTGGGAGAAAAAAATAATGTGTCCATCATTAGAACTGAGTTGACAGTACAGACCATGAAACTGATTCCATTTATACGAATCAAAGTTTAACATCGGATATCCACAGTTATAAAGTAAATTAGTAAAATATTAATGAAATAATATTATTCTAAGAAAAAGAAGCAGTTGTTTCTTTCATGTCAACAGAATAATTATCTTGCAATTTCAAAATGGCAGAACTAAATGAAAGAAAAATCTTTGCTGGTTGCTGTTGTTGCTTAAACGTCTCTTGATGTTTTCTCCCAGGTTGCCATGGTGGAGGTGCAGCTGGAGCCCACTCACACGTATCCTCCCGGACTGCTGATCGCCTTCAGCGCCTGCACCACGGTTCTGGTCGCTGTGCATTTGTTCGCCCTCATGATCAGCACCTGCATCCTCCCGAACCTGGAGGCCGTCAGCAACGTTCACAACCTCAACTCCGTCAACGAGTCCCCCCACGAGCGCATGCACCGCCACATAGAGCTGGCCTGGGCCTTCTCCACGGTCATCGGCACCCTCCTGTTCCTGACTGAGGTCATGCTCCTTTGCTGGGTGAAGTTCCTGCCGCTCAAAAAGGAAACCAACACCACCATCAGCTCCGGCGAGGCCGCGGCCATCGCGTCCACCTGCATAATGGTGCCGTTTGGACTCGTCTTCATCGTCTTCGCTGTCCACTTCTACCGCACGCTAGTCAGCCACAAAACGGACCGGCAGATCCGAGAGCTGGACCAGGTCATTCAGCTCCAGAAACAGCTGAATCACGGGGCCGAGAACGACGAGCTGAAGGCAGCCGGACATTTCCCGTAACTGTAGCCCATCGAGTTCATGTAGACTATCGAGTTCATGTAGACTTCCCTTATAAAAAGGCTTCTTTTTTTTTTAAATGTTGGTATTTCTTCTGTTGAGTCACAGCATGCATTTCACAGCTCAATCATTTTCTTTGTATTGGATGTTTACAAAATTTGGTTTACTTTTATATGCAGGGAATTAAATCATTTTTAGTTGCCGACATCCTTACAACATAAAAATGCGTGATTTGTGAGATAAAATTTCAAAAGCACTGAGATGCTGGGGTGGTTTACACATTTTATTGGCTTTAATATAAAGATCTGTATTTTATTCTAGCAGCCATGTGTTTATCTGTAAGCAACTGGATGTGTCACTATGAGTGTCTTCTTGTTGATGAGGGAAAGGTCAGAGTCAGCTGAAGAGGGCAAGTTTGAGTAATTGTGCACAACATGCTTTATTTTAAATAGATTTGAAAATGCCAGAGGTTCTAAGATGAAAACTGGGATAAGGTGAATCAATATTTCTCTCAAATTCAGTATCTCAGGCTGTCTGGAGTCTTCACTATTGAATGCATACCTCTGACAAAGTGCTGTTTTCTTCTCAGACATGCTACAGGTTGCTGCATGTCACTAGTGCAGCATTCAGCTGTAGCTCAAAGTTTTTCCCACCTTGTTTTCTTGTTAGTTAATGAGTGAAATGATTGCATTGTATTTGTTTTTTATTATTTTCAATATGACTAAATCTCTGAATGTTTTACCAAACCTGTTGAACCGTCTTCAGGATTCATCTCTGGGATTTACGTTTAGCTTTTTTCACAGTATAGTTTCCTGAAATTATCAAAGATCATTTTTGGGGAAAGACATTCAGCAGTATTTGAGAAAAAAATATATATACAAAAATATATAGAAATGTTGTATTATTGTTCAGGGCATCGTTAAATAAAGATGCCTTTCCTAGACCATAGAGATTAGTCCATGAAAGTAGGTAACCTTTGACCTGCCAATCAATTCTGCATGCACTGCACTGACCAAGGACAAATTGACTGATGCATTTTTGACAATAAATTTTAAATAAGTCAAACATCACAAAAACTGTTAAACTGTTAATTAAGGACACCCTTTTTTTCTCCATGTTCTCATTTTCATACTGTCCTTTTTGTTTGTTTGTTTTAATCAAATACACTGTAAAATCAAGAAGTGGCGACTGGTTTTAGGGAAAGTGTTCTTGAACAACTTTTGCGGAGCGTCAAATTGTTTAAATTGTTATTTGCAAATGTGTGTGTTTTGTACATTTTGTGCAGTAGTTTACATGGTTACGGATTGTTTATGTTGCGGAATGTGGCTTGTGTTTTATTCGTCTCCACATCAGTGAACGCTTCAACCTGGCTGAGGCTGTTGTTGTCTCTGCAGCAAAGCTGCATGAGACACTGTCTTTACAAAGTTTGTCTGTTGCACTTTGAGTTCTAATGGTGATGCCACACTTTGTTAGAATATGGTTAGACTTTTCTGTTGATATGAAGGTCGTGTTGTTTTATAGGGTCACTTACGTATGTATTGCTGACAACCTGCTCATAGGTTGTACAGAGCTTTGTAATTGTCCTGCTTGTCATTTTCAGTGTTTAAATGTTCCTGGTCAGATTTAATTTTCACTTTTGTCGTTTAGTCAAACACCAAAAACTCACAGGAATACATCAGTGCCTTACCAAATGTCTGGCTGCGAGGTAATTATTCACAGAATTAATCAGAAAGCAATTTTCCATGACACTTTTCTGTTACTATTGTTCATGTCTGTGCTTATTTATTAAATCGAGTGTTTGCTACTGTGTATTTTGAAAGCACGGCTTGAAGGTACGGTTCATTAAATGCTCTGTTTGTTTCCGTGTGTTTCTAGTCATGTTACCTTTGGATCAGTTTGGGAATAAAATATATTTATTTATGCATTCCTGACATTCTCATTTGCATGTCTAAAAATGCAGAGGAAAACAATGCAACACTATAGAGAGCAGCTAAAGTTGGGTAGAATCAATCACACAGGAAACGTGCGGACATCGTGGTTTAAATTAGGTCAAGGCTCTCAGCCATGAGCATCTGTCACAACAAAGATCCACAAACCATTTTTCTTTACTAAACTAAAGAAAAAAAATTATTTTTTGTTTGTTTTTTTGCTAAGACTTTCTCTGCACAAATTTTCAAGATTGTTTTTCATAAACCAAAAGTCCATTTGCTGTGTTTCAACGAACAGAGTTTCTTGAGCAGGCATTTTCCTGTTTGCAGCAACAATGACATTCCCCCCGCTGCACGCCCATCACAACTGGATGCATCAACATTTTTAGACGCAAAGCGCTAGAATGTGTTGAGCTTAAATTTCAAAAATGCAGAGATATAGGTAAACCTCTGGAGTTAAACTAAATCGGGTTCTTTTACAAACATTCATTGGTAAAATATGGACTGATCCAGGTCTGGCTTGGCTTAACACAACAGAGTTGTGTTCTAAATTTGAATTAAATTATTAAACAAGTATTATTTGGGTTAAAAATGTTTTACCAGATCTCAAAGATGTAACACTGTTGAAGGTGGATAACAAAATTGATGTTCAATGTAAAACTATACAAAGTGTTGTCTCTGAGTTGCCGTTATGACCATTTCTTTGGTTGCAGTGAATGTTGAACTCAGCATGTGCTGTTAGATTAGATATAGATAATATTTAAAAGCAAAATAATAAAAGTGAAGTATATGGACAGTGAAAGAAACCTGATACAGACTATAAATACAGTTTCTTCTTGCAGTTTATTACACACACGATACATTTTATGACTGCAATACTTGCCATGAATGTATTACAACTTAATTACTATACAGAAATAAAACAAGCAATTTTCTATAAAATTGCTAAATTTATATTTTGATTTTTCTATAAAAAAATTTAAAGCATATTTTATTCATTAAGAATTTGGGAGGGGTGAGTTTAATTTTGGAGGGATATTTCCCTAGTTGCACTTTCCATGTACGTAACTCCACTCTTTCGGTGTTCTTCCGCCCGGCCCCAGGATCTACATTGCATTCTCTGTTTCTGCCTCCTGGCGGATGAATCCATTATCCTACCAGCGCGACGACGTGTAAAAAAAACACCGAAAAACCTTAACAGCTTTGCAACAATGTTGCCTGTTCAAAAGACAAAACTTCGGTACAGGTAAGAGAGATAAGAAGTGTTTCGCTTGGACTAACTTTTGGTTTCAGGCTGTGAAACGAGTATGTTTCGTTTCACAGCCTGTTGTCGTTCAGATATGGACACAGGTGATGCTCTCCATCACCTGTTGGGGTGTGTTAACCTCTGCTGGAGGACTCATTTCTGCTAGCTTACAGCAGCATTGACCGTGGTGCAAAATGACGCCATATGGCCTTTATTTTTGACGTTCTTACAGGTTTTGACTAATGTAATGGAAAGCGAAAACCAATTTACAGAGACAGAGACAGCTCCTCAGCAGTGGAAAAGTTGCAAATTAATCATTGACCCTGCCTTAACTAAAGGACTATACAAAGTGTGTCGCTTTGATGGACAATGTTTTAACATACCCGTAAGTATTAACCTCCAATTATTGCCTCCATCTTTTGCCTAAACATTCAAATTAGTTCGTTTTATATTCCACGATAATAATAATGAGTATTTTTCGTTGTCAGGTTGAGGATTTAGGTCTGTTTCCTGTGGACACCGTCAGAGATCCCAGAGTCTGCCGCCTGTGGAGTAAATACAACAAGACTGATCTGTTGGTTCCTAAATATAAGGTACTTTTCGTATGTAGCCATTCATACAGGCACATAGCATTAAATTAAAAATATTATCAAAAGTTTACTTATTTCATTAAGCTTCAAAAAGCACTTATTTCAGTTCATTTGGAGGATTATGGCCTAAAGCTAATCAAAGATCCAAATATAGATAGAGTATTTCAATTGAACATCAATTAAAAAAATATATATATATTTTCATAAGAGAAATCTTATGTTGGACTGTTGACTTGCTGCCAGTCCCTCCACTAAGAGGGAAGCAACAAAAGGTCATCTGGCTGTTCAGAGTGCTGCAGAAGAGTAGAATAGAAAGAGTCGTTATTGTCCTGCAAATGGGAAATTCAGGTGTAACAGCAGCATCAGGTGTATCGGTTCACACAAAAAGTTCCTAAACTGTTAAAATATTATATAATAAAACAAGCCTAAAACAAAAAGAAATACTGTGCAGTTATTAGAAATAGCGACATCGGACTAATGATCCAACGGATGTGCAACTGAGTCAGATTTGCTTTTTTTAAAATGTGCATAATGGGTTTTGAACATTTAAAAAAAACAAGCATCTTGAAAAAAAAGTACAGTGGAAGAAAATAGTAGGGTGAAAATAAAAAGGTGTACAGCAGGTAAAGGTAATCGCTACATTGAGATTATTATGAATTTAACATTCTGAAGGCATAAACTTCAGCTGGAATAAGAGCTCTAAGAGAAAATCTTTAGCTGTTTTTTTCTGGGAAAAAAAACTTTTGAACTGTAGGCTATGATCATTAAAATAATAGAAACACCCCAGAGTCCATATGCGATAAGGTAAAATTTCAAAGTGAATTTCTTATTTGGAGTAAATTAACTTTTGTTAATTATCTTTTTAGATGTGCCTGTAAAGGGACTTGAAAAAAAACAGCAAACAAATGAATGTTTATGTATGTCTTTCCAGATTGATGAGTGGTACGTTGGGCCTGTTCCTCCCAAGGAAGTGACATTTTGCAGGTTAAATGATAATGTGAGGGAAACATTTCTCACAAATATGTGCCAGAAATATGGTAAAGTCGAAGAAGTGGAAATATTTTACCACCCGAAGAACAAGAAGCATCTGGGGGTTGCGAAGGTCGTCTTTGACACGGTGAGAGCTGCAAAGAACGCCGTGCGGCACCTTCATCAGACATCTGTGATGGGAAACATCATACATGTGGAAATTGATCCTAAAGGTAAAAATGGTATTTTTCCCTCTTACATTTAGGTAGATGTATTTGTCTTTGATTAACTGACTAATCAAAGATTTCCTCAGGTGAGAAAAGGACGAGATATCTCCAGCTGTTGTTTAATGGTCCATATACTCCCTGGACGCTGCCTGTGGGAAGCAGTGAGCGCGCCCTGCAGAGCTTAGTCGACACCCTGTTGGTAAACAATAAAGCTGCTTGTGATGCTTTGAATGCTGACACCAGATGCTAGGCCTGGGCGAAAAATCCATTTTATCGATTAATCAAATCTTTTGGGTTGAAAGTCTGGACTTTTTTTTCACCATTGCACTCCTTGGCATTGATGTCCGTTTAGGCTGTCAGGCTAAACTTTGAGTCGCTCGTGCACACATCTTCATTGCCTTCTGTCACTTGAGGCAGTTGTAGCTACTAGGAGCTAACTGCTAATATACCCTAGCTTTTTAACGTACTTCCTGGGTAAGTGCAAATGTATCGCCAATTTATTGTCTTTTGTACTTTTGTGTTCCGACACAGATGTTCAATTTAATTCATAATGGTCTTAAACTCTCTGAAGGATTTGAATTAATATGAGTTGTAACAATATTTAATTTGTCTTTGGGATCACTAAAGTGTTCTTTAATTGAATGTCAAATTGAATTGAAAAAAATCTTAATAAATCATGGTAAAGATTCCAGGGACCCTGATGAAAATTGAAAGTCGGATCCGGTATGAAAATATCAGAGATTTTATTTTGAAGCCATTTCGCCCAGCCCTACCAGAGGCTAAATAACATTTTGGCTTCATGTTGCTTTTCCTCATCTGTCCCTCCTGTTGTAGACCAGCACAGCCGCTCAGCAGTCAGGAAACACCTCCAGCCCTGCCAGCATTGCCACACCTCTCTCCCTGGACACAGCCTACTCCAGCATTTGGGGGGACACTCCTTGCAGCCTGGGCCTAACGCCACAATCTCAGGGAACCCCCCACACTCCCTGCCTGTCTGCGACTCCTCTCTCCCAGGACTCCTGCTACTCCAGCCTTCAGGCGACTCCTGTCCTCCAGGGAGAGCCTTCCAGCTATAGTCTTCATAAGCATTTAAGACGAGCGCTTTGCCGTTTTAGACCCGTGAGGCACCACAGGGGATCTCGCCCACCTTCAAATGTCAACCTTCTGTTTAAGAGTAGCCAGCCGCAGCCTCTGAACCCGCCCTCGAATCAGAAGCAGCTCGCAGTGTGGCGTGACGAAGCGAAGTGCTCTGCCTACAAGGAGCCCCCCTGCAGTCCTGCCTCCGGTCTTCAGCAGTCAGAACACACGGGTAGCTCTTCTTCTGTGATTTACTCGCACAACGCTGTCAGCATCCGGAGCATTCATTTCACAGCTGACAGTCAAACTGCAGTAAACTTCCCACACAGAGAGCAGCAGCCTGCAGTGGGGAGTTTGGACTCCCGCATTGAAAGTTTGCTGATAAACAGTCAGATTTCTGATGCTTTATTCTTGGGTAAGAAAACTTCAAAGGCTGATGAACCGTCTCCAGACAGCCCTGCATCCGGTCGTTGCACTCCTAAGTGTGCTTTCTCGGAGGATTTGCTTTTTTGCTCTCTGTCACCTAATGACTCCTCTACCAGCAGCCACCATCGCCCCTGCCACGATGTGGGGAATATCAGTCCATCGCTGCTCGTTGAAAACGAGGAGGATGAAACCAATCGAGCTGTTTTGTTTCTGGAAGCAAACTCTCAGTCTCCCACTCCCTCTGAGTCTGAACCTTCGGAAAGCAGAGTTCATGTAACACAGCAGGAAGACACTGAAACATCTCCATGGAGTTCATCCTCAAAGGTAATTTTTCTGTTTTTCTGCATGAGCTTTTCAGATACGACGCCTTGCTAAAGGTTTTATACTTGTTTCAGGTTCCCCCTGAACAAGTTCTTTGTAGCCTGTTTGTCTTGATGTGACACTAAAGATGAGTCACATCAAGCTTTGCTGCAAAATTGAATTTAGGTCTGGAGACAGTAGCCCGCTGTTGGAGCCCTGGCTGTATTTTTGTGTTTTTTTCCCCCTGGATTGTCATATATTTACCTCTCTCCATGTTTCCATCAGTTCTGACCAGTTACCATGTGCCATACTGGTATCATTTTAATTTTTGGATGATTGATTGAACAGGACTCATTGAGCTCTCCAAAGGTTGGGATATTCTGATTACACACAGCTGCTGGACATGCAGTTTCTTCTGAAGGGAATCTTTTTACATTAGATTTTTTTAGGGGTATGAGAGTAGAGGGGGGTGAACACAGATGTACACCCCTTAGATTTTCATTAAAAAAAATTTAACCATAGATTCTTCTTGCTCTGCTTTACAAACATGTAATTTCATGTTGGTCTACCACAAAAATGTGACAAGACAAAGTTCTAGACTGATGAAAGCTTTTTCAAGGCACCGTATCATGTAGATACTAAAATAACTATTTTATTTGCATTTGTAATATTTATGTTATATGTTGTTTTTGTTTGTTTGTTCCTCAGGAACATTATGCTGTAGATAAAGATATACATCTTCCACATACTTTCCAATCTGGATCTCTGCTACCAGCAAAAGACACATCCTCATTCCCTAAATCTCCCTCTGCAGCTTCTCTCACTAATCCCACTCTAACCAGTCTCCCCATAGCTCCTCCTCCAGTTTCAGTCAGATGTTCACATCCTCCACAAGCATCTTTCACTGTCCCTCCCTTCCCTCCACCTATTCCTCCTGTTCCTCCTCGCCTACCGAATGGCACCATCCCTATCCCACCTCCAGGCTGGATCCCACCTCGGGGCATCCCCATCCCACCTCCTCCTATTCAACCTCCTCCTTCCATTGCTCCTCCCCCGCCAACCTTTCTGGTTCCTCCTCCACCTTTACCTGGACCACTACCAGTTCCACCTCCTTTGCCTATATACCCTGTACCTGTGCAGCCTGCAGCACCATTACCTCCGAGGCTCGAGGGCGCGCCACCTTTCCCGTTCCCTCGACCTCCCTGGCTCGCCCCGCCTTTTCCTTCTTTTAACCCCTTCGTGCCACCACCAAACTACAGTCCTGCACAGGAACACCGCAATAAGATAACAGTGGAGAAGGTTTTAGACATTCTCATGGATGAACTGAAATCCATCATCAGGAAAGACATCACTCGGAGAACGATTGAAGGAGTGGCCTTTAGGGCGTTTGAGGACTGGTGGGACTGTCAAGAGAAGAAAAAGGTTTGCTTGTTGTATTTTAAGTTTAATGCCCTGATGAACTGATTTGGGTAAATTTTTGTGTGTCAAGCAAATAGGGCTGAAATAGAGCTCAATTAATTGGATTAATCGTGATGAATCAATTATTCAAATAACCCTCAACTAATTTATTAATTGATTAATCATGTAGAAGTATACAGACCCCTCAAAACAAAAACATTGCTGAAAGATTAAGCCAAAACTGTGCAAAAATTTTAAGATAAGAAAAAACTTTTTAAAATATATTCAATCCAAAACTCCTCAAGTTGCCTAGTTTTAGCTTCACCCTGTTCAAATGCAAAAAAAAATTAAAAATCTCTTTTAGGCACCTTCTGTGATCCAATTGTTAGTGGGTTACTCTAAAAATAGTCTACAGATGTATTTCTGTATAAAAAGGTTAAAGTGAAAAATCTGCAGAAGGTGCCAAAACTCTTTTATCCGATTAATCAATAAATCGTCAGAACAACCAATAGATTAATCGAGAACTATAATAATAGTTAATTGCAACCCCACAAGCAAATACATTTTTGCATCATGAGTGTACACTTTCTTGTTCAAGGTCCAGGTTTCTCCTGTGAAAAGTGGAGCTCCAGGCATCATGAATCTCCTCAGCCATAATAGTGAGAAGGGCAAAAAACCTCCTCTGCCTTCATTCAGGGTAAATATTTTTCCAATTTTAGACACACTGCTATACCACTGCAGAGTGATTGAATTATTCGTGCTGAACACTTTTTATACAGGTAAAAAGAAAACGATCAGAGGAAATAGAAAACCAGTCAAGTTCTGCCCAGAAAGGTTGTAGTATTTATTTTATTTTTATCTTCTTGTTACCAAACTAGAACATTTCCCTTTTACCAAGTTGTGTTCAAATATTTGTTTCAGCTTTAAAGTTACAGCAGGAGGATGATGATGTGGAGAAATCAAACGCAGCCAAACGCAGACATGCCAGACCTCCGGAGCTGGACAGTGATGATGAAGAGAAGGAAGAAGGCAATACACATAATGATAACCACCAGATGTCAGACCAAGTAGAGGCTATTATCCCAGTTCTTATGGTAAATGCTTGTAAAGTAATTACAGTAGGCAATAAAATTATCTCTTATAATTAGAGAAGAAGCTATAAATCCGTGATGAGGAATCAGCTGATTTTCAGCAGCAGTGACCGGTATCTGGCTGGATGGAAACTCAGAAATACAATTTTCTTTTTTCTTTTTGATCAGTGATTATGCGATACGTTATCGCTACCAGCTACAACTGCTGTTGTCTGTGCTTGTAATATAAATAATTAATGAACTCTTGCATATTTTGAATACTGTTGTTTAGACTTTCTTATACTGTACTTATCAAATTGACTAAGTCAACCGATTTACAGAAAGTGGAAATCAGAAGTTAACATTTTGATTAGTGCATCTGTTGTTAGAATATCGTCCTGTCGTCATTTAATATGAACTCAAAAACACAAAATCTTAGCAAGTGTTTTCCGTCTAGTTTTTAGTGCAAATATCTTAGTAAACTTGAAATAAGACAAAACTAGCTTAAAATCAACTTTTTATCAAGATAAAGGAGCTTGTTTTCAGTAAATAATTCCTTAATATTGATTTTAAAAAAGTACTTTTTCCATGTACAACAAAACATTTTTCCCTTGTTATGAGTGAAAAAATATTCCAGTTGAACTAGTACTTTTTAAATCAATGTTAAGGGATTATGGACTTAAAACAAGCTCCTATATCTTGTTGAAAAGTTTCTAGTAAATTAGTTTTGCCTTATTTCAAGTTTACTAAGATATTTGTGCTTGAAACTAGACAGGTATACTTTCTAAGATTTTGTGTTTTTGCATCAATATCTTAAACTGTTAAGTTTGAAATTGATAAAACTCTGGCATATAAGATATGCTTTAATTAGTCTGACAGAGATGATGTTGGTCAGCAATGTGAAGAAAGGACATCAGTGCAGAAAAGGTTTGAAGATGAAGATGCTGTTGTCTGCCGGACTAGTACCGAGGGACAGCGCCTTGGAAGAGGTTTGTTAAAGGGTCATTACGCTGCATCACAAAAAATATCTAACTTATCACATACTAGTCAATAATTTCATCTTAATTTGCAGAGAGATCATCAGAGAACAGCACCTCAGAAGAAAGCGATTACTCGTCGGAGTCCTCAGAGAGCTTTGACTTGTCTTCCGACCTCAGTTCACAACATGATGACACGGAGGAGGAAGAGGAGAATGACAGGAGCGATGACAAATGCATTGTGATATCTTCTGATGAAGAGTCGGTGGAGCTGGAGCTCATTGTGACTCCCTCTGCTCCTCTAACACCTGGAGCTCAGCTGGAGTTGGACTTGGAGGACTGGTTAGAGTCACGCCGTAGGGATCAGATGGAGCAGAACTGTACAGCCAGCCTCCAAGAGAGCAGCGATGTGGACTCCATGGTGGAAATCCAGCACTGTGAGCATTCAGACTCAGAGCTCATTTTACCTATAGGACTGGAAGGTAATTGTTTCAGAGTGTTTTGTATTTTTTTTCTAAAGTTGCAGTAACTTTTCCAAGGTTCTGCTTTTTCTCAAACCTTAATGAGGAGAAGTTTTCTTGATTGAACATACGTAAATCTGTTTTCTTCTTTGTTTTGTTAATCAGCGGAGTCAGATCTCTGTGTGCAAACAAGACGCCGTGCATGGACTCCAGAGTCTGTGGAGGGCATAGACGACCTGAGGCCTCTCACTCCCACCGGCAGCTTGGTGGACAGTGACCCTGACAATCTGATCAACAGCAAACCGGCGTCTCCATCACCTCTGGCTGAAGTGGAGAGGCCACCCACACCAGGCAAGGGGATTGCTGCCGAACTGATCGATTTAGACTTGGATGAAGCCAGTGAAGTCATGTCTCTCTCCCCAGCAAGTAGTGATATTCTTCCAGGTTCTTCCCATTTCCCACCTGCCTCCTACCCATCGTTCGAGGAAAAGCCTAAAACTCCTGGGAGGGAGGAAAGCGTTGGATGGACTTACAGTTGTATGTCAACAATTGGTCAAACGACTGCAACTTTCGAAGGAAACACAGTTTTTTCACCTCTCTGCAGCCCTCCACATGTTCTACCACTGTCGAGCAATCCGTATATCACTCCCCCAAAAACTCCGGGAAGGGACATCTTCTTACCTAGAAGAGACTTCGTCCACAGGAGGAAGACACAGATGTCTCCTCCTTTGTTACATGACAGCTTTCATCATGTTTCTCCCCTCCCTATCTCCTCTCCATCCAGTCTTTCTGACTCTTCGTTTGACTCTGCCGATGGAAACCGTGTACGCATAGGTTCAGGTGTGAGAACAAAACCCTTGCGGGGACTGGAGAATATGCCGGGGCTTTATAACGACGTCAAACCCTCATCGAGGCAAAAACTGTGGAGAAGGCTGAGGCGGAAAAAGAGGGCCCGCCTTCGTCAAAGACTGTTTAAGGGAATAAATTGGTTGTGTCAACATCATCGCCTGAGGAGACGTTCACAATGTGAGGAGTATAATATCCTTCATAACATCTGTAGGGACGGTTTGGATGAAGAGGATGCCAGATATCTGCAGAGTACCTGTGAAAGGCTGCAGGAGCAGGATAACAGTGCTGGGTGGCTCAGTGACACTTTCTGGATTCCTCATCCTCATATCCTTTTTGTTCTCTATAGTGCTGGATCGCAGTCGCACTGTAGAGATTAAATACGTTAATTCAAATATTCATTTAAAAGAAATGTTTAAATCCCATTTAACTATAGAAATGCTTGAAAGGTACATGTCATAATTTTGTAAAATATGTGCACCGCTTGGATTTTTTCAAATTGTTTCCAGCTACAAGCACAAAGTGTCAGAAGTGTCACAAAGTCTTTTTCCCCAAAAAGTATTGGTGGCCATTATTCTTTTTCTTTCCATTTCACAATTGTTCACTAATTTGTATTATTCCCATGAATTTCATATACAATACAATACATTCAATATTTAGAAAGTAGAGTGAAAAATTTAAATATTCAAGGAATATAATACCTCTTGAAGCCACTGTTTACACGATCTTTGCTTCCTTTCCTTAACTCCTGTTTACTGACTAAGGTCCTGACGGAGAGCAGCGAGGAAATCCAGGGGCAGCCAGTCCACAGGACAGGCTGCGCTCGCAGTGAAGGTTTCTACAGAGTCAGCAGGAAGGACAAGATAAAATATCTCCTAAACACCAAGCCTCCTGCTGACCTCCACTCTGCACTGGATCAGGTAGGGAGGAAAGGATGATTAAATGTACTAATCTCTGTGTAGAGCCTGTTTTATTAAAGGTCAAGGTGTTCCTTCACAGGGTTTGTGCATTCCTGTACAGCAACCCACTTCACTGCGATCTGGATCCGACTTCAGGTCTGAACAGCGCCGCCTGCTGTCCTCTTTCAGCTGCTATAGCGACCTGGTTAAGTTCAACCAGCTGAAGGTAAACAATTGTTTAACTGATGGAAATGAGTAATCAAGGCCATGAAATCACTTGTCTTTAAAGTAGTAGAAGACTGAATTAGAAATGTAAAATTGATAAAACATGAGGTTTTTGTTTTAAGTCCTATTTTTCTGTTGGACAGTGTCTTGATGAGAAGAATGCTGCAATAAGCGCTAATCAGAAACCCAACTTCTCTGTGTGTATGTTTTTAGGCTAAGTCATCCTGAGACAATTTTATCCACAACATTCCTCAAATAATCATATCACTGAATGAGTTTGCTAGAAGTCTTTTTGGAAGAAAAAAAATCTGAGTATAATTAGAATTGCTGAGTGTTACAGAAAGCTGCAGAAAATGTATCTTTCATTCTGTATTTATGGTTAATAAACATTTGTATGTGTTAATTAGCCATGCATAAAATTTGCTTTTATTACTTAGGTTCATCAGAAGGTGATGTAGATATTTGCCCTCCACACAGCAGTAAAATGCAACCAAAACATTGGTGGCGTGTGGAGCTGTAGTCTAAATCTTTTCATATTCTGTTAGTTTCGAAAGAAGAGGATTCGTTTCAGTCGGAGTTTAATCCATGAGTGGGGCCTGTTTGCCATGGAGCCCATAGCAGCAGACGAGATGGTGATTGAATATGTGGGGCAGCTCATCAGACAGGTAAAAACAATCAGATAAATTAATCTGACAGATGTTTATTGACAAATCATTTCCACTGAATGTTTTTTTTTTTTTTTTCTGAGAAGTTCCTCAGGGACTCTCTGGTTGTTCTTGGTAGTTTCCAGTGGTGTAAGTGCAGCAGTGTATCATCACACTCTTTGTGCAGGTCATTGCAGACATGAGGGAGCAGAGATATGAGGAGGAAGGCATCGGAAGCAGCTATATGTTCCGCGTCGACCAGGACGCCATCATTGATGCAACCAAATGTGGAAACTTAGCAAGGTTTATCAACCACAGCTGTAATGTGGGTACATAGTGAGTGCTAAATGCAACAAGTGATTATTAAATACCTTTATATTGTATTGACAATTCAAATATTCTTTTTTGGATGTCTTGTTATCTTTACAGCCTAACTGTTATGCAAAGATCATCACAGTGGAGTCTCAGAAGAAGATTGTGATTTACTCCCGGCAGCCGATTAGCGTCAATGAAGAAATTACGTATAACTACAAGTTTCCCATTGAAGACACAAAGATTCCTTGTCTTTGTGGAGCCGATAGCTGCAGAGGATCCTTGAACTGATCTAATTGACTCTCCTTATTATGCAAAAATCCTCTGGGGTCCTGAAATGCTCTCTCACCGGATCAGAGCTGCTGTTTACAACTGCACAGTTGCTAAAAACTGCAGACGGGTTGATTATGCACAGTAAAGAAAAAGCTTTTAAATTTGGAATGAAAGGAATGAATAAAGTATTTGGAGCATTAGTTTATCTCTATATGCTTTGAAACAATCAGCTGAATAAACTGTACCATGTGTAAAATCTGGTAAAATGCATTTTTTGTATTTTTGTTTTCTGACGTCTGACATTATTTTCATCTTTTGCTGTTATGTGTGCCTTAAAAATGTACAAACTGATGTATTTTGGCTCTTGATATGCCACGTGGTTTTGTACACATGTTAAATATGTTAAGTAAACAAAGTCAAACACGCAGAAAGTGTTTTTAATGTGTTTAAAAACAGGTCACCAAAATAATTTTTGCTGCACAAATACTTCTGATTTTATTATTCTAAACGTGAGGACATTTAAAGCTCCTCCAGGCATTGCCGAATCTACCTATACACTAGTTGTCTCACCACCTCCAGATTTGCATCGACGTCATTGGAAACTGGAGGCTCTCACCTTTCTAACGACTCATCACCCCGACTTTGTGAGACGTTGTCCAGTGACGTAATTTCGGTGCGTAACACAGGTAATGGGTAGCTTTACGCATAGTGAACACTTGATTCTTTGAGCGGGTTGTTTAGGCGATATCTTTCCGGTTGTAGTTTTTGCGTTGAGTAACAATAAATATGGCGCAGAAGAGGAAATTCGTCGTTTTGGAAGCTTTAGAAAGGATTCTGTGTAGCACCGAGTGATGTTGAGGTCGACGAGTCTCAAAACTGTGGAGTTTGAAGTAGAGGAGGAAGAAAACGAGGAATCTTGTGAACCCGGTTCATGAGTAAGTAGTTCTGCTACTTTTTGGAAATAATTTACTATATTGCAATTATAAAACTTTACAATGAACTTTCCTTCCCCGTCTGGTCCAACTTTACTCGCCATCATAATATACTCGCCACTGAACAGAGGAAGCTGTGGAGCAGGGCAGAGTTTCTCTGTATTACTGTTTCACTTGCAACATAAGTTGTTTCAGAGCGCATCACTGCAGGTTGTAGTGTTTATTTATATTTTTTATTTTGCGACTACTTATATATAGCTTCTTGCCTTTATACTTGCACATTTGTTTATAGTCTCGAACTCGTAATTTCGTTTTTTTCAACAATAGTTTGCAGTTTTTTATTGATAATTATTTTCCCCTCGCATTTGTTGACAAAGTTTTGTCAACAGTTGAAAAATGTTTTCACCTCTTTTTTTTTTAATGAAGTTCCATTAAATGGAACCAAAAGGATCTAGATCCAGGATCTAGATTTCACATCATGAAATCTAGTGATTTCATGATGTGCACAATGACATATTTTGAAGATACAGCATAAATGTCTTGAGAGAGTGCTACAATAATGCATAGTACCCGATTCCCTTTTATATGAGGTGAAATAACCATTTGGCATAATTTTGGGCACATTTGGTGAAATTGTGCCAAAATGATAAAATCGGCATATTCTTCTTGATGGTTTGAGTCAAGCCTGTAAATATTTTGTGGAGTAAAAATCCACTTTAGGACCTTTAACTTTCTCTTTTTAAAATACACATTTGGGAGATTTGCCAAATAGGAATTTCCATACTGCCAAAATAGATAAGACCTACAAAAAGTGATTAAGGATAAGAAGAAAAAAAAAAAAAGAAATCCCCAGAATTACTCAAGTGCTCAATGTGCATTTTATTATCAGAGACTGGACGGAGCAACTCACTGGGAACTTGAGCAGTACTATTTGTTATGAATAATTCTTGGGTATTTTAAGTTGCGAAGATAATTAATGGGTTGTTTCACATGCTCTTTGAGTCTCTATTTGGTGTCAGGATGGTTAGATTTCCCCGAGCATGCTGGTCTGCCTCAATGGCTTCAAAAAGAGACTTGAAATTTCCTGCACCAAAGCCCTGGAGAGGAAAATGAACAGTTTATTATTATTTTCTGTGCTCAGTAGGCTAAGTGATGGGTTTCCCAGGGCTAGCCCTCACCTGGTGATTGTGTCTCTGAATAACCTCCAGGAAAACCGTGGGACGGTCCTGAACTGGCTTGGTGAAGATCTGAAGTAAATAACCTTTGTCATCATGGTCCACCAAGATTTTCAGTTCCTGGAAATAAAAGGATTAGAAAGAACAGTTTATCTGTTCAGCATGACTAAACATAGACACAAGTCACCCAGTTGTCTTCAGGTGTAGGTCTGACCTGCAGGACGTCCAGGTTCTCGACGATTTTGACCTTTGAATGTTTCAGCTTCTCCCTCAGCTGATCGTAGTAAGTGTCTGGCACTGACATAAACTCCGTGCCTCGCTCCTTCAGGTTGCGAATCTAACAGCAAATTGGATTTAATAGTTAGTCTTCCTGGCTAATTTAGATTTCATACAACTCAGAGTTGTAGAGTCTTACTGATGTGATGATGTCTGACGTGTTCATGGCGATATGCTGCACTCCTGGACCTCCGTAGTACTCCACATATTCCTGAAAGGAAAGAACTTTAAATCCACATATTCGTGTTTGTTTGCTTTTAATCAGAGCCGACTTCAGTACACATGCCTGGATCTGAGACTTTCTCTTCCCCTTGGCAGGCTCGTTGATCGGCATCTTCACCGTCTCCTCGTAGTTCGCCACTACGATGGAGCGCAGGGCGCTGAATTCTGTCTGGAGCTGTTTGTCGTCCACCGACCAGAAGCGGTGAAAGAGGAGGTTCCTCTGATACCTGTTGGACCAGGAACCAACCAACGACTGAGGTCCTTAGAAATGCAAATCCAAACTTCATGCAAAGTGCACAACATAAAACGTTAGACACAGTTCCCTTTTACCTCCTCTGTTAAATGATTTCAAATATGCAGCTTGTGTTTTCCATTGGAACATGCATAAAAAAACTAAGGCTTGTAAGACTTGAATGAACCAATGAGGTTGCTCATTTAGAGAACTGCCTCATTTCAACCCTTTTCTGAATAATAGGAGTAAAAACCAGTTCCATATGTGAAGAACCAGTGAAGCCCCTCTTAAAACTGCAGAGTCATCCAGATGCCTGGTTTGTGCCAGAAAAGGAGAGTTGCGTAATCTCTCCCCATAAGCCCCTTCCCCTAATGTGCATTTCTACAGACCGCCACCTCGTCGAATTATGACAAATTAAGATGCGACTAATCGCTACCATTCTACAATTGGAACCATCTCATCATCTGATTGGTTTCCCACAACGTGATCGATGAAGTCCAGTTTTCCACTCGGTCTGCAAAGCAACAGAAGGAAAACTCAATCTTTGGCTCTGATTCAGGGATGTGTGTGTGTTATATTTTAAAGCGAGATGCCTACTCACAGTTTGGGTAGTAAAGGGTCTTTGAACAGAGGGGGATGGAAACTGGGCAGGAACAATCCCTTATATCCTTTCCTCTCCACAAACGTATGGGTGGTATCTCCATACTGCAGCGTAAAGATTAAAAGATGATTTATTTCTTACAGGAAGCATCATAATGACTCAAATGTTGGGTTTGAATAAAAAAAAATACTGAACGTACCGTCTGAAGCACAGCCAGCCGGATTTTCCCGTTCTTGTCCTCCAGAGTGTGGGGCTCTTTGATAATAATTGCCCCTCGCTCACTGGCTTTCTGTAAAAAAAGAAAAATGCATGATTGAGGACTTACAAGCTTTTATCTGGGTAGCAAAACTTGCTGCGTTACCTGAACCAGGAAGTCACAGTCCTCCACTGTAAATGCAATGTCTTTCACTCCATCCCCGTGTTTCACCAGATGATCCCCCATCTCTGGAGAAAAATACGCTTTTATTAGTCACATAGGATCAGCCTTTATATTCAGGGTTTCTACACATTCTTGAAAAGTCAAGTTTTGATGGTGTGAATAAATATGGAAAAAATAAAACTGGATAAAATACAAACCTGATCACTAAAACTTTTTTTTAAAAAATTTAAATAACAGGATTTAAGCCAGAATCCTATTATTTGCAAACCATGCTATAACAAATCCACATTTAGTTAAAAAGACCAGGCCGTATAGAGTTTAAAATAAATCAGCTCTACTGCAAATTGAAAATCAGAAGTCGGTTTTAAGATTCCTGTTTCATCATTTCTGGAACGTAAAACCCAGTTACTATTTGAGATTCTTTAGATTAATATTTTTTATCAAATGTCCAAGATAGAAAAACTGCAGCAACAAAAAAAAAAGAAAAAAAGAAAAAACAGTAGAAATTTGAGCCTAGAAAAGCACTGAGTTTTGATAAGAAATATTTAATGTTTTAAACCATCTTTACTTTTCTCTCTCAAGAACATCTTGAAACATTATTTGATTTGCTCACACCAGTAACATTTAAAAAAATGTCAACGATTCTTGATCAGTGCTTTACCTTTGTTACCAGGATTCAGAGCAGAGGAGAAAACATAAATGATCTGTGAAACAGAGAAAACAGAAACAAGATAAAAGCAATTCCTTAATCTGACTTCACCTTCATCTTTTCTGTGCAGATCTACAAAACAGTATCTGCTAAAGTTCTCCTGACAAAGCTGCTGCTGGGTTTAATAATCCCAACCAGTCTTTCTTAGGACAGATTTGTGAGTGGATCAAAATAAATCCATTAATTGTGGTGAAATCATTAATGCTCCTGCAATTATCCATCAAACATTTATTGATTTTCATTTTATTTTTCTTATTTTTTGTGGTGCGGTGTGATGTTCCTCCAGGTTCTCCTCACCTTCCCTTGTTTCACTGCGTGGGACGCCACATCACGGCTGCCCGTCTCCAGGCCTCGGTAAGCCAGCGGCTCGAATCCCATCTTGTTGCAGTAATACGACGCAGCCTGTTGGCGACAATGATTATTGAATCCCTTTATGATGGGATACCTCAAATTTTGCTCATTGCAAAACAAGCTGAGTTTGAATTTGTGTGTAATGGCTCCATCTTCTGGTGACTGTTTCCCTTGCAGTTTGGGGGAAATCAGCATGTGGTGGTCTAGTAATAAAAAAGCTGTTTGTTTTACCCCTGTGAAGAACTGACAGCAATATGTATGTAACACAAATGTGAGGATTTATGAGATAAATTACCTGCTTTGCATTTCCAACCCAAAATGTTAGATGATCGAAGCAGATGAACTTGCCCTGCTCATGCTGAAGACAGAAGAAAATGAGGAAAAAAGGGGCTTTCTAATGGAGTACTTCTATGTAACTCTAAATTACACACATTCATTATTGCCCAAATCCAATAGAAGCACATCTTAAAATATAAATTGCATTAAAATCTGGTTTTATCTTTGTTTGTCCAGTGACAGATAAATAATAATAATAATAATAAATCTATATTCGGTACAACACAAATTAGCTGGTTAATTACCTTTTCGCCTTTGTCTGTGTATGTTGTCTGTTGCAAAAAGCAGAAATATACATTTTTAAAGACAAACAGCTAAAACAGGAATAAACAGACAAATGTCATAAACATTTCACTGTTTGTGATGGTTCACAGTAAATGAGACCCATAAAGTTGAATAAATTATAAACTTACCATCTTGCCTGCGTGGATCTGACCCGGCTGCCGGAATGAGACCCGCAGCGAACGCCTGAATTTAAAAGGCGAGCAAGATGTTTCTGAACACACTCCCACCAGTAAGGAGCTGGTATTGGTGGAGGACAGAGAACTATGTCTGCTGTTATACAATGATTACTTGGACAATGTCTGAGTAGACTGGTTGGACGTCCCAGTCTCTTCATTCACTCCAAGAGCAGTAATACTTACTTTGACGCTTATAGTAAATATCACATCAAGTTTAATATCAATCTAAAGTCTATATCTGTTTTTTTCCAGCAATCAATAGTGTCTCTTTGTCTTGCCTTAAAATGAAATATATCAGGTGATGCTTTAATAAATGACCATCTAATTTAATCTGCACAGAGATACAGTCATTGTCCACAGGTTTAGGATTACAGCGTGATTTTTCTAGAATAATTTGAGGCCCATATGTTAGTGTTTAGTGGCAAGAGGAGGCTCACGCATCCTGGGCTCCCATTGGCTCTCTGGGGGTGAGGCTGAGCGAGTCTTCACATGCCTCGAAATGCTCCCCACTCCCATGAAAGCCATCGTCCGGAAAAAATACACTGGTGTCTGTAAACTAATCATAAAAAATGAATGCTGTCAGCATCAACTGTGAGCTGTCTGCATGAAACTAATGTTCATTTGACTTAAACCTTCACGTGCAGTTAAAAAGTATATTTTTCTATGTGGATGCTGAATTTTGAAGTCATAGCCTACTCATATATCTGCAGCCTCACTGTTTGGGTCACATGCAGTTCAATCTAATTGTATGGGTTTTAACGCTGAAACTGTTATTTTCTTTCCGAGAAATTTTAAAGATGATTTTATGTAATTTCTTTGAAAACGTCCCCAATTCAAAACCAATGGAGGACAAACAAATTCCTATTGATTTGCAGCCAGTTTTCAGGACAGGATAACTGCTTTTTAATGCATGCTAGCAAATTCTAATTAAAATGAAATAAAACGTCTCTTAAAAATGTAATTTAATTAAAAAATTGTATTATATTTAATACCGTCCAAAGTTAATTTTATAATATTTTCCTCTGCTTATAGGGATTTTCTTCAATTTTACAAGTGTAGCTGGTTGATTAAAGATGAATTTGCACAAACGGCAGATTTGTTTCTTTTGTGCTCCAGCAGCAGCAGCAGCAGCTTATTAATCATTTCTAAGAAGTCGAGGTTTTCCCCCTCAAGTGTTACTGTCCCTGACGGAGTTTGTTATTGATGCTGTCGCCAGGCACCTCACTGTTGTCATTAGAGACAGCTACACGCATCCAGACGCAAGAACACAGCCTTCTAGATAAAATAATTACATGCCTTATGCAATTTCAGCTGTGGGATAATTTGATGTGAATGTTTGGAAAGTGCATCAAATATTAACACGCTTCTTTACAAAGAGGTTTTTTCTATTCTTTAAGGATTGCTTCTGTTTTTTTAATGAAAAAAAAAAGCAATTAATTTGGTTGTAATGTCGGTCTGAACTATGTTATATTTCCCTCTGGGCCATAATCTCTGCGGTTTTCAGACTCTCTGAGGAGATGCACCCAAGTCTGTTATGTTCTTCCCATACTTGCATTTCTCATCTCGTTGCTAAATCTCACCGAAAGCTGACTAGAAGTAAAAATGAGTGACGCAGCGTCAGAGACTGTTCCAGAAACAGGTACTGCAAAGGTTGAACAACAAGACGGCGCCGCTGGGGAAGAGGAGCACGTCTCCTCCAACAATCTGCAGGAGGAAGGGGCAGAAGGGAGCGGCGTAATGGAAAAAGAGGCACAAGCGAAGGTGATGTCTGTTTTCAAGCAGGTGCGTAACCAGATCAGATCGCAGGGGGGGCTGAAAGCCCCAAAGAGCAGCATACTGGAGCTGGTGTCGAAAATCAAAGACATAGAAACGGCGACTGAGCAGACAAACCGCCAGTCTGGTGGCAATGGTGTTGATGCAGAGGAAGAAAAAGAAGCTGAAGCTGTAAAAATTGACTGCAAAGAGGAAATAGATTTAAAGTTGGAGATGTTGAATAAAATGTTTGAGGAAAAGCTGGAAGCTAGCAAGAAGCTGCTAAGAGATGAGTTCAAAGTTCAGATATCTGCAGTGCGTAATGAAATGCAGGCCTACACTGATCAGACCCTGAAGTGTAAGCTGACAAGCGGTCCACCTGGCGGTCTCCAGCCGACACGCTCCAAACCGCAGCAAGAGGGAGCTGACGCCGGGACAAAACGGAGGACTTCTGCGGCGCCATCGCTGGCTTCCAGGCGAGGAAAGGTGCTGACCAGGACCCAGAGCACCAACCTGATCCCCAAGACGTCTGCTCCCATCATCAGTGGCTCAAAAAGCTCCCCGAAGGGTCAAAGTTCACTGGTGAGAGATCACATGCTGTCGCTGTCAGGGTACAAGTCCTTCCAGGGCCGCGGTCCTCTGCCCCCGGCTCAGCCGCTCCCGCATCAGCGCAGGAAGTCCGTTCAGGTGAAATGTAAGACAGGAAACTGACTTTGATTGGGAGACAACTCTACGCCTCATGAGACACAAGGAGAGACGCACGCAAATCAAGGCTGAAACCATTATATTTGAATTTTGTTGATTAGTTTCATGTTTTTGGTATTGAAACATTGTAACCGAGAATATGTTTATAATAAATGGTTTTGGAAAAATTTAAGACATTTCCAGTTTATTTTATTACAGCCTTTTATAGTACAATTTATCTTTGTGAAAAAAATGAGAGAACATACTGTAACTTAATGCTTTTTTTTCTAAACAGATCAGCAGACCGTTACACAAATACACCACTTCAGATATTTGTGGACTACAGGAAACTGTTGTCGCATGTTTAGCACAACCAGTGTTAGTCAGAAAATCCTGCAGCTCTGACCAGTTTCTGACCTTTCTCTTTAGGAGAAACACCCAGTTTTAATAATGTCACTGCTGTTCCATAATTTTTCTTATTAAAAATCTTTACTGTGCCACAGAATATAAGTAGTGCTATGCACTTTAAAAAAAAGAAGTCTTTTTTTTCTTTTAATTCTTTGTAACTTCTCTGAAAACAAGAGCTTTAGTCAAAGCAGATATGAAAATCCTACCAGAACAGCTCAAGGGTTGATATTTTAGATAGCAGTGGTGTACCAAAGAACTGAATGATAGTCATCATCTTACTATGTACTAAATGTACTGTATATCATTAAAAATTTAATTTGTTATAAAAATACCAATTCATTACCATTCAGTAATATTAATTTTCACACTTTTAATAGACAATGCTGACATCTGATTCGAGAAAGTCTACTGCAAGCTTAAATTCAGTCGTCTGTAGTTTGCAGATTGAAAGATTTCTTTTAAAAAAACAAAAACAACAAGTAGACGAGCCTTTGCCACATTTTACTTATAAACCACTTAGTTCAAATTGTCAATCTTGCTTTTTTCTAATACCCTAGATACGCTCTTATTATAAAACTAATCAACCTTTAGCAGCATTATTTATTTTGAACTAAAGAACGTCTTTCATTAATTTGATGGAAAAAAGTTTGGTTTGGAATCAATGTTTATTATCAGGTTAAATGTAAACTACGCTACATCTGAAAGTATTATTTTAATTTAAGGGATAACGTTCCATCGATCGATTATCTGGATTTAATTTAAACAAAGAATAACATTGGTTCAATCTTGTTTCTCTATCAACAAGTTTTGAATGTAAAAAGGAATAATTTGATTGACTCAGTGTGTTTCGTGTCATTTTAACAGACACCAGCCTGCTTTAGTAACATGTGGATTCCTGTAATCATTAATCCCTTCACAAAGAAAACATGGTCTTTTAGCAATCAATTCTGTTGTGGTAAATATATAATTTGACCAGCAGATGGCAGTAATAATTTATTTATTTCAGTACACTTTTCTTCCAAGCAGCCAGACTTTCTTGGACTCTTTCAACGTGATCTTCAGAATCACAATTATCATTCCACTGTGGCACAATTGGAGATCAGTGTTCGCATCTCTAGGCACTTAACAAATTATCATATTAATTGTTTTAATTGATTATATCAATAATGAAATGTCAGAAAAGGACAGTTTGATCAGCACATCGTTTGGTGTGGTTTAGAGTCACTGAAATGACCCCAAAGAGCAACATTGCCCTTTTCCTGTCTTTGTCACACTGCAACATAGAAGCTCAATTTAGTTTTTGACTGTATATGTGATAGATTGATACAATACACTTGAAGTGTAAGAGGTCGCAGCAAACTCGTGGTACGCTAGACAGATGAGACCAAAACGTAGCTTTTTTGTGTTTTATGCTAAACACCACATGTGCAGGAAAACTAAGACTTCACATCACCCTAAGAGGCACCGTCAATCATAGTGAAGACAGTGAAACACAGTGGTGGCCTCATCATATTCACAGATCTCATCCTATCCTTTCCCATTCATAGGCAAAAATGTGGATCTCCCTATATGACTATATTTGACGGATAGCCCAAATAACCTTGAGATTGGAGTTAATGGTTTTGCAAAGCATTGCCTGTTCGGGGAAAACTATTTGAAAACGTATATTTTTTTCTTCCACATCACAGGTACGCAACTACTACTTCTTGTTGGTCCATCGCACAAGATCCCAATGCAACACGTTGACTTCTGTGGTTGTAAAGTGGGAAAATGTGAAACAATTTAAAGGGTGTGTGAATAGTTTCCGGACGGCAAGAGGATCAGCAGAAAGATGACAGACCTCTTCAACTCTGTGACAATTTTTGATTGTTTCCTGCTTTTTGTCATCTTTTCCCCCCTATTCTGTTTTAGAGGAATGTTTTTTGTTTTCAGATGAGCAAAATGTGTAATGTAAACCACAGTACAAGACTCCAATACTGGTGCAAAGTCAGAGAGGAGGGTGGGCCTTTTTTTTTTCTTTTTCTTTCTTTTTTTTCTTTTCTTTTTTGCAGCGTGTTGCTGCGCCCTAGTGGCCCAAGAGATAACAGCAGCTCAGAAGAAACTGCTTTCCTGAAAGCTGGATAAATGTAAATAACATGAGGTGAAAACAACTTGGTAGTTCTTACTCAACATAGTCACGGCGAAAGTTGTCTGACAAACAAAAACAAGGACAATACTTTTGTTTATCTATCTCTGTGTGTTTTTGTGGAGGTGTAAACTTGTTTTTGTTGTGAGCTGAACACCTGAGCACTTCCAGCAGCTGAACTGGCACTGGGACCAGCCCAGTGACAGGAGATGCATTTAGCCTCCGAGGCGGGCTCAGGAGCCCAGAGCCTCAAAGCCGGTCCCTCACAATGGACGGGATAGAGAAGGCTGTGAAGAGGATCTTTGTGTCTGAGGAACGTCAAGGCCTCCCAGAACCACCGTATCCGGAATAGGGGGCGGTGAGGGCTCGTGCTGCACATTCAGGTCTGGCCAAGCCAAGCCGTTCACGGAAGCAGCGTCTCGCGCCTAACGATGTCCAGCAGCAGGAATCATTAGTATGGAGGAAGCAGGGAGACACTGGTCTCTCCTGGAAATATTCACTGGTGAATTAAGTCTAATCTCAATGGATGGATGGATCAGAAGATAACGGCATCAGAATTAAACCCCCCTCAGCTCATTTACAGGCCATTTTTCTCAAAGCCTGCACAATTACGCCGAGGGGCCACTTCCAGGTTGAAGCAGACAGATTACAGAGACAAGCTGATTTCATGGATATCCATAACATGGTTACAATTTACAGTCATCATATGAGGGCTGGTGTGGGAGGGGGCTGGAGAGGGAGACCACAGAGTGTGTATGGCAGCTTTCTAACAGCTTGTGTGAGGTTATGATTAAGCACGTTTTCCTTGTGAATGTGAAAGTCGTTTTTGATAAGATTTGAGGTAATCTGAGTATTTTTTTCCAAGCTCTGTGTAACACCAGTTTACATGGCCAGCTGAGGGAAACAGATATGGAGATAACTGAGTGTGGGAATGTTTTTGTTTTTAGCATGAGAATCACATACTTCAGAGGGATCGTTGCACTTTGCAGAGCTATCCGGAAGGCTTAAATGTTTCACGTTTTGTCACACTGCAATCCATAAAAGTGTTTTCATTTGGATTTTATGGGTTAGGCCAACACACAGTGCTGCATAACGCTTTAATGGAGGGGGAATTGATAAATGGGTTTTGACATTTTTTGTAACTAATAATCTAAAAAGTGCCGATTGCATTTTTATTCAGCCTTCTTTACGCTGACAGCAGTTTACCACAAACCATGATGGGGACTCAGCAAGCATGTGGAAGAAAATCCTTTCATCATATGAGACCAGAAGACCAAATGTGACTTTTTGACCTGATGTATAGTGCTTAATAATGTTTGATCAAAACCAATCATTGCACACCACAACAGAAAAAAAGAACTACTGAGGGGACGCTTTTCTTCTGCATGGATGGATGATGAGGGTTGTTGAGAAGGTGGATAGACTGGCAGTAAACATGTTTGCACCAGCATTCGACTTTAGATTGGTATGGAAGTTCAACCTGTAGCTAGAGCTGCAATGCCACGGTGTAGCGCTCAGAGCATGTTTGTATGTCCTAATGGTATAGTCAAAGTTCTGACCTGACTTTCTGGCAATACTTGAACATATGTCTACATAGATGCTCTCCAGTCAAATTGGTGGGTTTTGTAAAGAAGAAGAAGAAGGGTAAAAAGAAATTGTCTCTGGAAGACCAAAACGAGAAGAAATTTTGCAGCTAAAGGTGCTGAATAAAGGAGGCTGAAGACAAACAGACACCATTTTTTATTTTTTTTTTTTAGATTTTTATTTGGAAAATAATTTTGAAAACTTAGAGACATAACATCCCAGGAAGCTAAGTTGAAACTTGTGGTTGTAATGTGAGAAAGTGTGTGAAGATTTGAGGTTTATCTTCACTTTTTTGTTCTCTTATATATTTATATCTAGGCTGAGACAACAACATCATTCCAGAGATGATGAGCTTTAAATTTGCGGAAAGCAAATTGTATTTTTAGGTTTTGACAATAATGGATGGAATTGTGAATGCTATACTTTGGGAGAACTGCCTATGTTAGATAAATAACAGAGAAAAGACAGTTAGAAACATCTGTGGGGACTGAAACGTGACGTTATTGAGGAGTGGAGGAAGTTATAGAAATATAGAAAAGTCAAACTTTTTCAGGTTTCTGTGTCGGGGTGGATGGACTTGTTTTGGTCGATCAGAGCCTCTGCTGTCTAGACTAGAGCCGGGGTCATGCTTAGACTCAGACACCTCATGTCATTAAACAGTATGGCACTGTATTACCAGCACAATGTAAGCCTTAATCCTGTGTACATTTTGACATCACAGCTCTGTCAGCTTCTTTGTGAGCAAAAAAAGCAGGGGGATTTCCATGAAATCTGACATGTTTACCCAGAGTTTCTGAGATGTCACCACGGAAACAAGCCATGGCATTAATGGTGACAAAATACTATTAATTTAATGTATAAGAAATAGGGATACCCAAACTAAACTAATTCAGATGTACCAAATATTTAAGGATGAACTTTTCATATATTTGTGAAAACATTTTGACCAACCAGCTTTGACTTATTTGCCATTTTTAATGTTTTCTCTTCAACTGCAAATAATTTTACATTTCATCACTTCCGTCCTCACATTTAATATTAAGAAAATGTAGTCAAACTGTGGCGTCAGATAATAGCTTTGCCACTTTTTTCATGTAAGCTCTGTTTCCTGAAATAAATACAAAACAGTTCTAGTTCATAGAAAAAAAAAGAATTTTGAGAACATTTTAGATTGAGATTCCTCTGTTTACGTTGTTGCAGAATGAATATAAGGATCTGTGCAGCATCCTTCCTCCGGGAGCTCCTCTCTGCTCCAGTAGAAGCATCAGCTTCACAGGTATGGTGGGCAGGCAGAGGTAAAATGAAAAAATTTATTCATTTATATTCTGTGTGTCATCTTTAGGCAACAGCAGGATGAATGCTACAGAAGGTTGGCGTTGACAGTCCAAGGAGTGTGTCGGATCTCTGTTTACGTGTTCGTGCTAACACGCATACGGTAACTTTGGGGTGCATTTGTTGCTGCCTGGGTGGGATGGAACAGCAGGGAGATCTGAGGGAAGGACAGCCGTCGTGTTCTGGTTCAGATGCCCCGTCTCGGTGTGGCAGCTCACACTGAGCTCACACTCTGATATTTGAGCAGGCACTTGTGAGGCCTGATTCATTTCTTCTGCACTGTGGAGACGCAGACTGATGGTGAAATTAAGGGAAAACAAGCAGGTTATATTTATTAACTTGTCGACAGCGTGACTGGAAACCCGACATTTAAAGAGTTTTGTTGTGTCTTGTCTTGAGCTTGAGAGTGTCTTATTCTATTTCACAAAGAAGAAGAAGTTTTATTTATATAGCAACAAGTGAGCTAAATGAAAAAGACATCAGAATAATAAATTAGCTAAATTATCAAAGTTTGTTAAGAAAAGGTTTCAAATGGAAGACATTCTGCTTCTAGTCTCACCACCATTAAAGTGACAGTCTAAGATTTTTAAGTTGAGATTCTCTAATATCTCTTATATTTCCTATCAAGAGTAATATGTTGTCGTCTTGGAAAGGATAAAATAGTCTGGAGTTAGACTAAATGTAGACACCAAAAACAAGTTATCTACGCAAAGTGAGACATTAACTTCTTACAATCTTACAACAGAATTTTTTGGATGTTTACACTAAAATTAGCAAAGTTGGAGACATACTGCCATGTATTTTGCTTTATTCTTATTCTGAAAATAAACCAAAAAAGAAAAAAAAAAAGAATCTCACTTCAAAACCTTTGGAATATCCCTTTATGTGTGTGACTCAGGGTATCCTAAAATAAATATGACGTGTGTTATTTATTGCATTCAAAAGGCTGAAACTGTTATTTAACTTGCATTTAGCAACTAAATAGTAATAACAGCCATGGACTGGCAGATTTTCTGTAGGAAAATGAACATGAAACAATCCAAACTTTCGGCACACATAATAGAAACAGACCCCCGGGGCGCAAACGGGCGCAGACAACATTTAGATGAACTCTGTGACCCAACGCAACAGTGGTATCTGTGGCGCCGTTGTCCCCCGAGGACCCCTGGTGCTTTGGTCAGCTGGCGTTTTGAGTGGATTTTCCCAAGGCGAACTTGTTTGCTAACTGCATCAGACAAGCTGTCAGGCCGGGCCATCTCAACATGTCTGACCAGTTCGACATGCATGACTAACCCTCCCTATTTCTCTTTGCTTGTACCTACATTTATATTCAGATGTCAGATGATTTGTGTTCTTTTTGTGGTATGAATATTCAGTATGAAAGCTGGATTCTTATTACTAACTTCCATTTGTTGGAGTAAGAGGTGTCTGATGGGACTAGGTGCAGAAGAAGTGCGTGTCGGAGTGGTCCGGATTCTTTACATGCACGTGATAAATATGCTGCAGCTCCTGCATCCATCACTGTAACCCTCCTGTGGGCTACCTAGAGATCAAATCTGCTCCACTCTTTCCAAGAGTGGAGCAGATTTGAGTAACACACGATCTGACCCACCGCCGAGACACAATAAATCCTGAGGCTTCACGTTTTCTCTGCTTCGCACATGCTGAGAGTTCTACAGTTGTGGAGCACAATGTGTTTCTTGCCCAGCTTTCTCACCTCTCTGCCCCAGTCTGTGTTTTTTTTTTTTTTTTTTTTGTCTTGAAACTCTGCACGTTGCAGCATCTGCGGTGCCCCCGCCCCGCCCGCTCTTTCTCTCGCTCTAACTGCCATCCCCTGTCAGCAGGGACAAATATTGACTTGTTCTCCAGGCCAGCTTCTGCCAAGATCAGAGTCCCGCTTCCCCTCTGCCTGTGCCATGTCTTAAATGGTAATTATGTCCAACAGGACTCATCGCTGTCAAATCAAAGGACACCCAAGAGGAGTCGCTCACTGGTAATGAGCCCATTATGCTGTGAACATTTGGGTTTTGGATAATCTTGATGTTTAGATTTGTAGTGATTGCAAAAAAACAACCCTGTTTTGGACAACTTTTAAGCACTTTGAGGAACTTTTAATTTGTCAGTTGCGTCTATAATTGAGAACACATGAATCCCCCGCTCCTTCTGGTTTTTGACCTGTAGAAGCCCTTAATGGAAACCCACAGGACTGTGTCATCAAACAGTTAAAGCCCCATAGTTATGTAGAAATCACAACTGAGTATCGAATACACAAATGCAGGATGGGTGCTGCTTTGCATAATCCGGTTACAGTCTGGATACTGGCCGTGAATCAATAGAGATTAGAGATCTATTAGTCTGAAGGTGTAAACCCAACGCAAGGCTAATTCATAACAAAGCTTTGACCCTTGAGGGGGGGATACTTGACACTGAAATAACAGGACGGGGTAATTAAACTGATGTGAAACTGCAGGTTAAATATTCACATTTGGTATCAGAACTTTCCCTTCTTTGTAATATCACACACTTATAAAACACTCTCACACACACACACTCATTGAGTCTGAGGAGTCCAGGTTTTGAGCACATGTCTTTAATGCAGTAGTTAGTTACAGTGTTTTAAAAAAATACGACACATACATCAGCTTGCATTTCCCCACTTTTAGTGCCGCAACTACACCAAGAAAACCCCCCACTCCACCCGCTCCTGTTCCACAACATTTGTCAGCCTCCATCTGCCTTTCTACAGCCCCCCTCCCGCCTCCCACCCCACACCTTGTTTTTTTTTCTTCTTCTTCACAAACTATATAATTAAGCTGCAACACCTTTTCTCCTCTTACACCTCCCTCCCTCTGCCACCAGGCTTTCCGTTTGATCTCCCGGCTCACTAAATCTCGACGAGTGCTTAGAAAACAAAACAGCAAGAGATGTGGACGACAGAAGGGTATGAAAATACTGTACAGCCATATGTTTCATCCAGTGTATATAGGTTTCTGTTCACAAATTATACCTCCTGTGGAGACAAGAAAACAAAAAAATATAGACTTTTCTTCTTTTTTTTCCCCCCTCTCTCTCTCTCTATGTGAATCTGACGACCAGAGCAGCCGAAGAGCTCAGCCAGCTGGCTCTGGCTTTATAAGTCAGGACGACACACACAGCAGCAACTTCTCGTTGCAGAACAGGAAGGATACACATTGGAATTCATGACTGAAGACAGTGAAAAGTTCAAAGTTCACCATGCCTCCTCACCAGCTTTAAACCACCAGCACATACAGTCTTCATTCTGACAAGTGTTCCAGTGGTTCCAGCTGGGACTGTCCTGCAGCCACGCTTCCGTGCCTCGCTCTCTAAACCTTGGTTGCCAGAGATTGGATCTCCGATTTCTGAGTCTGGGCACTGAGAGTGGACGACATGGAGCTCATCTGGCCGTGCATGGCCTTCTTCAGGTTGAGCAGGCACAAGCACTGGGAGCGGAAGCGCAGGTCGAAGAAGGCATACAGGAACGGGTTGAGGCAGCTGTTGACGTAGGCCAGGCAGGTGGCGTAGGGATGAGCCAGCAGCACGAAGCGCACCACGCCACAGGAGCTCGGGGCCAGGTTCAGGTAGGAGAGGGCGTCCAGGCTCTTCAGCACGTGGAAGGGAGTCCAGCAGATGGCAAACACCACCACCAGGGTGGTGATGATCTTGAGCAGGCGCTTCTTCTTCTGGTCCTCCTTGCGCAGATTGTTGAAGTGGCGTGTGACGGTGCAGCCGATGAAGCAGTAGAAGATGGTCATAGCCAGGAAGGGCAGGAGAAACCCCAAGGCAGATGAGGAGAGGCTGAGTCCAGCGATCCACAGGTTCTCGTGGCCCTGGTTCATGGTCACCAGGCTGAAGTCCATGGCGCATGTGGTCTGATTGTTGTTGAGGTCTTGCAAGGTGGTCCTGAAGAGCAGCGTGGGCAGGGACAGGATCCCGGACAGCAACCAAATGGCGCCGAGGGACGCCAGCATGGTGCCCCTGGAGCGCAGCTTGTTGCTGGACAGGGAGTGCACGATGGCCAGGTAGCGGTCAAAACTCAGGCAGGTGAGGCAGAAGACGCTGGCGTACATGTTGACCAGAACAATATAGCTGCTTATCTTGCACAGAGCCACGCCAAACGGCCAGTGGTAGCCCAGAGCCGTGTACACAGCCCAGAGAGGCAGGGTTACGACGAAAGTGAGGTCAGCGAGGGCCAGGTTCCCGATGTAGACGTCTGCAGCCCGGCGCTTGGACTTGGATCTCCACACGGTGAAGATGACCACACCGTTGCCGGACAGGCCCAGGATGAAAATCAGCATGTAGAGCACGGGGATGAGGGAGTAAGAGGGCTCCCACTCCGAGAAGTCACAGGCAGTTTCATTGTCATCGTAATAATCGTAAGTGTCCGCATATTCCGGAGTGGTGCTTTCCATGATGCAGTGCCAAAACCGAACCAAAAAATCCTCAACAGAGGTAAAAGTCCAGTACAGTTCCCAGTGGAGAGAAGCTGAGCAACAACAAAAAACGTTCTGCTGCGCTGCTGGAGGAGCAAAGGGCGACTGAGAGTGAGAGGCTGCCGGCGCTGTCTGCCTTTTTAAACTCGGCCCTCTACACCCCTGGTTCCCTCCCAGAACGACCCCCTGCCCCACCCCTCCTCTTTAACCTCCCCCAACAGTAAAACATCTATCAGCTCTCCCCCTCTGCCTGTGCCCCGCTCTCTCACCTCTCCTGGCACAGCCCTTCACTCTGCCTGCAGGACAAGGAGCCCCGCTGCAGTCCCCTGCAGACGCTGACTGCATTTCTACATCTGCAAAGCGAACACTGCACTGTAGAGGAAATGAAAGAAATACTTGGCAAAAAAAAGTTGTCAATGAAGTAAAGTTAAGTTTCTAGTTATTAAGGTGAGGACAGCAGTTAGCCTATAATGTATTTTGTAAAGTTGCAAACAAGTTCTGCTGTTTTGTTGCATTTGTTTTTGTTTTGTTTTTAACAGAACCAAGGGGTACTGTCAACATAAACAAAGTCAGTATGAATGCATCCAGTTCTGTCTACCAGTAGCATAAAAACAGGATCAGACTGTTTTTATGTTCTCAAAAACTCTGCAAAACTGACTTCAGGTTTCAAATTCAGATGTTTTTTTTACCTCACATTTTTGTCAAACGTTCATCTAGAAATTCACAAATAGGAAAGACTCTGCTCTGTATGTTTGTCCTACGGCCAAACTGAGGTACTTGAGGTCAGGAGGTCATTTAAATGGTTGTGACGTATATTTACTTTTTTTGCCCACTTCCCTTTCTGACCTAGCTTTCCCATCTTAGTGTCAACTAGATATCCAAAGCAACCAAAATTGACAGAAAAAGAGAGAGAACACAATAACTCCCTCTTCCTATTTTTTTTCTATCTAGGTCTTTAATAAAAATGAAAACTGGTTGCAGTTTTTGATTGACTTCAGATGCCATGGCAGAACATGGAATAAGCTCCGCCATGTCAGTGGAAAATCAAACGCATTCACACCAAAATGAAGCTCCACCAATAAACGCTCTATTAGGAAGGTCATTTGATGTTCAAAATTTATTTAAAAGTGCCAATATTACCACCTTTTATGATAATATAATTAAAATTTGCCACCATCAGTTTATCATGCAGACGTTAACTCAAAACATACACAGTGTAGTCCTTCAAATCTTAAAATATGGATTGCTTTAGATTATGAACTGAATTCCATTTTTTATATTATCCCTCATTTCTGCAATTTACCAATATGTTTCCTTGGGAAAAAATCAGAAAAATATAAATGATATCATCACATATGACAGAATAATACATTTCCATCAAAGTTTAAAGTAAAAACTGCAAATATTTCCCAACACTGACAACATATTAACAGGTTAGCTGATCCACTGAATCTCTTTGGTATATATTGGAGGACTTTTCTTTTTAGGAAATGTGGAGTTCTCACCTTCTCCAAGATTTTATCAGCTTGTCTTAATTCAATATAAAGGTATCTTTGCAGCTTAATTTGCTCCATGATTTCGTTTGAAAAGGAAAGGCGTCTCTGGTCCTGGAACAGGTCTGGACATCTTAACCTCCTCGTTTTCCATCACAATCACCGGCGCTAAAGGGCTGTTAAAACCGCAAGTTGCGCCACATTTCGCAGCTGTCGCTTATCACTTTCTATCTGTGAGTGTTTGATACGTAAAAAGACAAAACGACGAAATCAGAGTTAAGGCTGAGAGGGATCGCAGTCGCGTCGCGCATTTCCTTTCCTCCCCCTTGAAGATTAGATTAAAAAATAAGCGGCGACAGCGCAAGATGCGCTCTGTGACTCTGATTCTCAAGTCTGCGAAGAGATTTGCGGAACAAAAGGACAAGGAAACACACGGGTCTGCAACAAAAACAGAAGGAAACTTTGTATTGACACCACCTCCAACCTGTTTTTGTTTCTTGTTTTACGTTTCCTCACAGTGGAGCTGCAGGCTCACTTGCTCATCCACCTTCACCACTGATTGCGTCATAGCAGCAGAGCGCAGCAAACTAGGTTATCTGTAATTGATATTTGTTTGTTTGTGCATTTTAAGTACAAATTATGCAATTTTAAAAACTAAAAGAGGCTTTAAAAAGGGAAAATTTAGTTAAAGTCCAGAAAATTTTTAAGATATTTTTGCAATGATTCCAATGAAAATATTATGCAGCAAATTATTGACTGTTGGAGCCTGAATACCTTTCCAGTCCACACTTTTCAGATTCTGTTCATTTTTAATTAATTCATTTTTTTTCATTTGTAGTGTAAACAAATCAAATTAAACAAAACGAATTGTTCAGAAGCATCACAAATGGAGTCCAGTGCTGTCCTTTAAGTATTTATAGTGCATCGTGTGTTTTTGTTGATATGGTTTGTTATAAATGAGAAAGAAAGTGAGAGAAAAAATGCACAGTATGAGGAAAAAAATAAATGAAAATGAAAGTGCTTAACTACATTACATGACTGATGACAAAAATAACAATACTTTTAGTTTTTTATTTGTAATAATTTCTGAAAACCATATCATTGCCATTCAGTTATTTTGTATCGATCTGCCACCTAAAATACTCCACCCTCCACCTCCACCACCTGCAATCAGGTCCCCAAACAGCTGTGAGGAATTATTCTGTGGAGAGGAAAAAAAAAAGGAAAGCTTGAGGAGATTTGCGAATTCTTTACAGCACATTTAGGAAGGATAATCTCTGCATAAAACAGCCTTTAAAGCGGCGATAACAAGGAGCCGCTGCATTAATTCTCACAGTGGAGTATTCCTCTGTAGGTGCTCCGGATCAGAGAAATAAATATGTCTGATGAAAGCAGGAGCTCCATGGATCACAGCTTATCAGCTCACTGTGAGTGCCTGCTGATTTTATTTTATTTTTTCTGCTGTACATGGAACGTTCAGCACTGGCTTGTGGGAATCTGACATGGCAGACACTTTATCTTTCCTATAACACTGCTCAGCCAGAGAAATGTTTGTTTTTTTGCTCACTTTTTATAAATCACTTTCCTGCCATGTATGAAAACTGTAAGGTTTATTATTCTAAGTGCAAATAACGCAGGAGATATCCAGTATGATAAGACACGTCCTCCTTGGAGAAACTTTAAAGGTATTTTATGACTCCACTGCTCATACTGGATCCATGGAAAATCACCTGGAGACTCCCACCTCGGCTTTAGCCTCCCCCACCCCACAGGGGGGAGAGGATTGACGCCTGGTGCTGGCAAGCCCCGAATCTGTTCCCCAAATAAATTTGCAAATTAAAAAAAAATAAAGCGAGCAGATAAGAAACAGATGGCCAGACCAGACCGTCATCTCGGGTATCTTCAGAGACCCTCCTCACTTGCTAATTGCCGCCTCTGAAAGGCGGCCAAGATAAAGTCCCGCTGCCGATGCTGAGGTGGGAGAAGCATCAGCTGAGAGTGAGGTCTCACTCAGACCACATGACTTTCCAGATGAAACACGCAGGAACTAAACACGCGTCACATTCAGCTGCAGCTGAGCGGGAGAGCTTTCTGAACTTTGGGACCACACATGTGTCCGTTTCCACAGCTGCGGCTGCTTCTGATCTGCCGCTGAAACGACCCGGCTGTTCGCAGCGGGACAAAATGTTGCCATTCAGACAGAAGTCGTTGCTGTCTTGGGTTTTGGGGACAACTGAAGTGTGGGGTGTTTATCTTGATGAAGCTTACTGGAGACAGGAGACAGGGGAGCTCTGGGGGACGTTTGCAGCGGGCACGCGCCATGCGCGGTCTGGAGGAGATAAATCACTTTAGGTTTAATCTGTGACCTTTAGGATTGTTTGAAGTGGAAAGTTGTTAGCACAAAGCACTGATTATTTTTTCCTTTTCTTGATTTGTTGCCTACATATCCTGCAAGGTTGCAGACAGCTAAGGGTCACAGATTAATCTCAATTCAGTGACAATATCTGTTGGTTTACCTCTTTCAAAAGTTATCAGTGTGCAATAAAGATTAAAAAACAAAAACAGCTCACAGATGACACCACATTTCCAGTAGCGACAGCCTTATTACAATGACTTGCAAAAGTCCATTTTATTTTACATCTTTTCCCGTTGCAACCACAAACCTAAATGCTTTTCATTGAGATTTTATGGGGAAAAAAGAACATCAAGTGTAGGTAGTCCACAACTGCCTTCAAATTCACCAAATCTAATTTGATTTAGGTAATTGTAAAAGAGGTACTGATAAACATTCTCAGTCTCCAGCCGTGTGAAGCCACTGCAAGCAGACAGACTTTCAGTGACCGATGATTCTACAAAGTTCTGAATCAGGATTGAACATAAATCCACACTTTCAGATTCCTATTTGTGAAATATTTTATATTGCACACGATTATTACAGAATTATATGTTGGTCTTTCACATAAAATCACAATAAATGTGTGATCCTAGAGTGACTAAATGTGAAAACCGAATGAATGCTTGTGCAAAGGATTGGATGTTGATCTCTGAGGGCCTCTGCTGTTTCAGATGATGTTCCTCAGCCTCTGCTCACTCTTTGCTGATTGGCTGAACGTTGTCTTGTCAGATCGCAGCTCACCTGTGTGATGGAGATGCTTTTAAAATGGTGAAAAACAAAAACCTGAGAATGAGAGAAAACAGAAAACCAAAAGAAATACACATATTTTATGGGAAATCCAATAAAGTGTAGTAGGCCCCATCAAACTATTGAGCTGGGAGTCACACACAGCTATCTTTTCCGTACATCTGCAGCTCTTGGCGTTATTCTGAAGTGAACGTCGACCCTCCGCCCAATCATAAAGAAATGTTTGTCTTGAGAAGGCTGCTCTATTGTTTCGTTCTGCCACGCTAAGCACTTCTCTGCTAATGAGCAACACACCTGCTAAGAATCACACTTCCTGCTTGAGTCACATACCGATTCTTTCACTTTAGTTCCCCCCCACCCCCCTATTTTGTTTGTTTGAAACTCAACCTTAAAACCATCTCTGAGAAATTGAACAGTATTATTAGCACCTCTGTGCCCTTTGCGCGCCTTGCTCTCTCTTTCCCGTTTGGCGCCGCAGCACAGCGTGTTTGTGTCTATCAAAGCTGAGTTCTCCTTGGATGGCTCGGGTGGAGCAGAGCGTCTATCTGCAGCAGAAGTCAGGCTGTCTGTGCCTGGGAGCCAGCTGGGCTTTGACATCCATATCACAACCCAAACAGAGCCCAACCGAAGTGACTGTTTGGAGTCCAACTGCAGTAGCTGTCGCGAGAGGCGAAAACGCCACTGTTTATTTGCTGCTTATCTACTTTCCGAACAGCTTGGCCACCATGAAATAAACACACCAAGACATGTTTGGTACTCCGACCGATTCACATGACATTGTTTCCATGCAGAGTCTCTTGTTGTGCCGTTCAAGTTTCTTCCCCCCCCAAAAAAAATCAGCAGGTTAAAACTTATTTAATGCTTCTTTTTATGCAAAATAGTCAATTTGTTGAGCAAAATTCAATGTATGCACCAACAGAAATTAGCATATTATTAGTATAAAAAAACATGGCATGCATTTATACTCTCCTTTGCAATCATCAAGAAAATGAATTTCTTCAGATTGAAAAAATATTCATAAATGGCTCACTCTGCATTCTATGGATATTTCTTAAAATGAAATAATATTGAACATCGTTTCACATTGATGTAATTAGGCGGTATGCAGATAAAAACTAATTTGATTTGATATAATAATATCTATTCAGGGGTCCTGGAGAGGAGGGTCCGTCGGATAGTCGAACCTCGGATTCAGGAAGAGCAGTGTGGTTTTCGT
>CAEFZY010035988.1:0-34395 GCA_903066815.1 Brachyrhaphis roseni
GCAGAAAAGGTAAGAGTGAGACAGGGGGAATATATGTGTAGAGGAAGACGCAAGTTTAATGTAACTTAACACGTCTCCTTGCTCAGGAGGAAGATTAAGAAGCTCTCAGTGACTTTTACCGGTATGTTTTTTTTAACCAGCCTTGTTAGTGCTGTGCTACCGTGTTGCTGCTGTGTTACTGCCGCGTCACAGGCACTGTTTGGAAAGAAAAGCTAAGGTATATTATTAAAACTTTGAAAACTCTTTCTGTGTACCGTCTGTATGTAGGCACATGCGGCTTATAGTCAGATGCGGCTTATGTATGTACAAAAATGTTTTTCCTTTGAAAATGTACTGGGTGCAGCTTATAACCAGGTGCACTCTATAGTCCGGAAATTACAGTATATATATATCTTTATGAGACTGAAATAAAAACTTATTGATGGCCACTCCAAATCATTAAACTTGTTGCCCAGTTTGTAAGACATCATTGCCCAAGCTCAAAGATCCCAAACATCACCATTTATAGGTTATTTATTGATTAATATATTGCATGTGATTGCTTGTTATTTAATTATTTATTTGTTTATATCTAGTCATTTTGAATTTATCACTCTAAGGTATATATATTTTTCAAACTTTGTATTTAGACTTAGACATATTTTTATTGTCATTGCTCAAATAAACATAAGTAAAATTGGCAATGAAATTTCATCGCTTGGCCACAGGAGCACACACAGAAACACAAGTGTGCCTTTAATTACATAATAAACAAATAGTAACGTATTGCTATATATATATATATAACAGTATTTTCAAACAGTCTTAGACAGTTTTAGTGATGGGATTGTTGATTGATTGTTGAGCAGTCTGATGGCCAGTGGGAGACAGCTATTTCTGAGTCTGGCTGTTCTGCAGCGGATTTATTACCTAAGATTGAGTATCTTTCAACAAATAAGCAATTTCCCCTTGGGGATCAATAAAGTGTATTCTATTCTATTCTATTAACATATTGAGATTTGGCCTTATTTTGTCCGCCTAATGTTATTTCCTCAGCATATGTTTTAAGAAGTGCACCAGTCCCTCCTTCAGCAGAGCAGCCACACACATATCCTTCACAGTTGAGATTGTGTTCTCAGGCTTGAAATGCTTTTTGTCTCTTTTCCTGATTTAAAGATGGTTGTAACACCAAACATGTTGGTTCCAGCTACATCCAACCAAAGGACATGTTTGGAAAATGTACGTTTTCAAAATAGCCTAAAATTTGGCTTTCTTTGTTGCTGAAGGGGGTTGGCTTCGTTCTGCCTGATTGGCTTTTCAGTTTCTGCTAGCACAGGACTCATGTCACAGTGGCTAGAGATCAGTTTCAGGCACTATCTTCTGCTTTTCCTTTCGTTCTTCTGGTTTTGTTCTGGGGGCGATTCACACATTTATCTCTAGGACTGACAGCCCATCTGTTTCCTGAGCTTTATGATGGCTGGACCTTACCATGCGGTTATTACTTGCATTTAATTATCTTAACAGAAGAACACAGGTACCATCTTCAAGCATTGTAAACCTGGATGACCCAGACTTATAGATGTGCTCATTGGCTGATTTCACAAAAAAGCAGTGAATTAAAATAATCTTAAAGGAAGGTTATTATGTGTTTTCCAGTCACACAGTGTGAGTTCGTAGCACAATCAAGTAACTATGTTGCCACAGTTGTTATAAAAATGCTGTATATATCAAATATGACCTAAAAGAAATTTGACTTTGAAATTTAATGATTTGAAATTGGGCATCTGTGTCTTTAAGAAACTTCTGTTCTTTGCAATACTGAACTTTCAGGAAGTCATCACAACATGGCTCCTCTATTAACTCTTTAGCAATGTTTTTTCCAGTGTTGCATGGAGAAGCAGCTCGTATGATGAGATCAGCAGATGCACAGTTCCACCAAGTGTTTGCTAATTGCCTCTGGCTAGTCTGAAGGAGCTGAGTGAGGGAGTTGTTGGGGAGGGCTGCTCTGTGAGGCGGAAGCTTGGAAACTGCAGCTCCGAGGAGGAGCTGTGCTTCGAAGGCGGCGCTCGGGTCCACCCAGGCATTTTGTACATCTGAATGGTTGCCATGGAAGATCAAACAATTTCTCAAACATGCAAGAAAAAAAATCAAAGCAACTCTCCAGGTATGATTTTGATAAGGGAATGACTTTTCAACATTATGTAAAGGGCAAAGAGTCAACATTACATAATGCTGCCCCTTTATAAAAGAACTATAAATAACATTTTTTTGTACATGTAGAAAACCCAAAAAACTAAGACTTCTCCTTTTTTCTATTATTATTTAAGAACAGCCTGTCTCATTTCCCGTCAGAAACAAACTTATTCAATGCAGATGATTTTAAATCCTAAATTTAATGTCGTGACTCATCTTTTAAATAGCAATTCTTCTGATACTCTGCGTGTCAGACAAATGTTCTGTCAGTTTTCAGTATTTGATCACCCGCTTTAAACATTTAGTGCCAAATTAATCCTCCCTAACCGAGGTTAATAAGAGTTTAATAAAAACTAATAGACCCGGCTCCTTTAGGATGGGAGAAGTCCATCTGTTCCATAAAACTCGTCACATTTAAAAGCACTTTCCCTTTCCTCCGCAGCACAGAGCCATTGTCTGTTGTGATATATGCCATCTGTTTCAAATTGTTACATTATGGTTGGCTACCAGAATAAGATCAGAATGGCTTCTTAATAATTATTCAGCTATGAATCACGGAGTTGCTGACTGCATGTGTTTGAATTTCAAGATAGCGGAAAGTAGCAACGGAGAAAGCAAACAAAAAATACAGATATAGAAGATCTCTGAAACGATTCTTTGATAAACCCAGGGGCGCTGCAAAGGGGGGAAACATTCTGACAATTCTAACAAACAGGGGCCCCTCCACAATTTATTTATTTTTTTGTTCATAGAAATAAAAAAAAATAAAAAAATTGGGGCCTTGTCAATTACAAAATTAATCATATTGTATTTTCGAAGATTGTTTTTAGTAGTAAAAATTAAATGCTGCCCCTCCCAGACCAATAAACATACATCCATATTTGCCCTGAAACCCCTGGATCTGCATGAAATGGTTGTTCCTGCTTGGAGAGCTTGACGGTGTTCAGCAGAAGACAGGAACGACTGTGGCTGTTACTATGCTGCTAAGAAAAATAATAAAGTTAGGTTTTCAAAAAAATTAAAATAAAAAAATAGAGAGAGGGAGAGAGAAAAAAGGCAAGAGTGTTGTTGTTTGATTCGGTTTGATTTGGAAATAGAATAGTCATTTTAGTTCAAATTCGCAGTAGTTTATTTGCTAATTCATTCAGTTACTCGAACTAATATAGTTTTTCAATTAGTAATTGAACTGTCAATATTGTGATTTTGCATTTAATAGTATTTTCTTCTCATTTCTTTCATTAAGGGCACAATTTCAGCCCCCTGACAGAGAGAATTTACAGCCCAGACAAATAAATGTTTAATAATTTGATTTTTAAAAATTACTTAATGGGAGTGGTGTGATATATTTAGTAATTGCTACAGCTAAAGATTTCCCATTTCTGAGGCTTCTACTTCTCCTAGATATTTTTGGAATATTGTAGATATGTAAGGAACAATTTTAAAGCGTTAGGACAGACACTTTGGCAACTTCAATGCTACAAACCCACCATGTTCTATTTCTGCGCTCGGCCTTTATACTCATCATTCATTGATTTTCTGCTTACTTTAACCCACAAAAAGTTGTGGTTTGTGCGATGGACCTGACGGGCTATTCCCACATCATGTAAGCCAAGGTTGAATGCTTTACTTCTCTAAAAGAAACAGATTTTATTGCTCTGGCAAATGTTGACTCATATCCTACGACGATATATTTTTCAGAAACGCACAAATTTGCCTCTTGCATCTTTTCTGGCAGACTCAATTACCAAGAGATGGTAAAACCTAAGTATTACTGCTTAGGTTCTCAGCCAAAACCAAATCTTGCCAGCTAAAAGCCTTGAGCTGTGGAGGCAGGAGGGAACGTCGGTGCATTTGATGAGTGGTTTTAATACAGGAATCCTCAAGACACATTAGTGGGCAGCTAAAGTGCCCCTGTATTTCAACAGTAAACGGTGAAACATTGAGAGTGTTTTCCATGGTGATAGTTGATGTTTCTGCTTGGGCAAAATGACTAGAGAGGCAGAGATATAATAGGAGTTTCTTATAATGCCATTCACATATATATACATACTGCTTGTGGTTAAACTTAAGAGTTTCTTTAGCAGACATTAGTAGAGGTCTCATTCTTAGGTCATGTATGATCATTGTTGTTATTGAAACACCTGTAATGACAAGGCTTCAGTCAACATGACCTGGTATTTATGGATCTGACTGATGAGTTTGTGTCTCTAAAAGCAGCAAGGACAGCACATTGAACTGTGTCGCATTCAGGCTCCAGGAAAACTAGCCTTCGTATTTTGCCACGGACCTCACCTGCCAATTATTGCTTACTTGCTCCAGCTATTTTCATTTACAATATCTGGGCTCTCCATCTGAATGCTTTGACAAAACAACACCTCTAAAAGAAGTCATGTCAACAGAATAAACTTAGTTCATTTTCTTCTTAGGCTGGGTGAATCATCATCGTGTTACAGACCGGATTCAACGAGCCTGATTAAGAGCCACTATAGAATATTCAAAATGTAGAATGGACTGAAGAAAAAACAAGAAAAACAATGCACATTAGTTTCCTGCTTTTCTCCTGTATATCTGAAAGCATAGAACGCCATTAAACAAAAATGAACAATTTCAGGATATCATGTTTTTGTGTGGAAATTTGTCGAATTTTTTTGCTGTATGGTTTTCTTGAAAAATGAAAAATACCTGTCCAGTTCATGAAATAAACAGTGAATTCATACAACTCTGCTTTTGGTTGCCCTTCTTCTTGGTTACAGGTTGTTCACCAGACTTTACTGCTTCACATTCAATCACTTTTAAATGGACAAAAGACACTGCTGAGATTCACTGCTATTCATTTCCACTACCTCCTTCACTTTCTCATTCAGGGGTGGCAAAGGCCAAGCAACTAATATGCTAAGTCATCGAGTGCAGCCATCTGCCTGTTCATTAGCAATGACCTTTCACTAGTTAAGAGGGCTCACTGATGAGTAGATCTGCGTTCTTTCGAAGAATATAAACACTTAACGCTTTGCTCTTACTCATGTGGGATACCTGTGCTTGTAGCAAACGCCGTACTGTTTCTCTTGTTTGCTTGTCCAGTCATTTTGTCTGAACTGATTAGAAATTTTAAAGACTTAACACTTCTCAAGATAAAAAAGGCCTGATGTCTGATTTTAAAAAAGAAGCTGGTTCTATTTAAAGAAAAAAATTCCCAGATTGTTTCTTCTATTGGCACTGATAGATTTTTTGAGTTTTTTCACATTAGCTTTGTTTTTTGGCGTTATCCGACTGTCCAGCAGCTTGGTGACTGTAACAATGCTATTAGAATATGTGACAGTAAGCTGCTGGCAAAACACAAATTCTCCATTGTTGTGTTTCTGTTAAATAAAATCAGACTTGAATAAGTTTGCTCACGCGACAGGACATTGAAAAACATTCCACGCCATCATCCTACTACTACTTCCTGTAATATACATATTTTCTGCCAGTAGTAACATTTGATTGTTGGTCACGTGACTCCTGTGATGAAAAAAAAATGCTTCCAGTGCAGTTCTGTAAAAAACTGCCTCATCATACCTAAAAAAATTGGAGTTTTTTCAAAATTGGCATCTTTCTATTAAGCAAATTTAATTTCCTAATTCCAATTTGCGCTGTTACATGGTCAAACTACTGATTAATTCAATTTAAAAAGTAGGAAACATATGATGCCTAGTCATTTTATTTAGGTGAGATGCCATTATACATTTTAGTTTTGTTGCTTTAGCATAAAGTCTAAAAAATATTAATATGTAATTTTATTTATATCTTACCTATTTATAGTAATCAAAGATTTTGGGCCTTTTCTGTAATGTGCACAAAGCACTGCTGCCACAGGTGTACACTCGCCGAGTTCACACCTGGGCTTAATACTCCACAAAGGATAGGTTAGGCCAGGCATGCATTCTCACCCACACATTAAGATAAAAACCAGCCACAACAACAAACAGGACGGCTAAAGTCAGTGCAAGGTGCAGATTGTGCTGACAACAGCTGCCGATGCAGAGAAATAAGAAGAGCCTGAGCAACTTGTCCAACAGCTTGGCCCGGCCACCTGGCTTGATTTCACAGAGTCATGCAGAGGTTACCGAGATAGAAAGAGGACAGAGAGTGAAAAATTTCTGTGCTGGCCAGACGCGAGTGACGGGAGATGAAGATAGAGCAGATAGAGGCGATGATTGTGATCTTTTACTCTGTTTCTTTGAGCCTCTGTCTGGGCTAATGGAAGCCAGGTCAGGGGCGCTTTAGGCTTTTATATGATGGCCATCTGGTTATTTAGGCTGACTTGTTCTGGAAATAAATGGGTGCAGATAACATGGCCATCTCTCTTTGGGGTTTATGTGTTTGACCTGGTGAGGTAGAGATACTGAAGAGCCATAGAACAGGAATACGCACAGGATATATGTTAGAATGTCATACAAGCTCCATACGAGAATCATATCCAAATAATATACTGGATATGGCCAATAATATATTATGAGAGAGTGGCATTGTCATGGCAGAAGTCGCAACAACCTTTGCTCGTGTTAACTCCTGTAAAGTGTCAAACACCAGTTGGTAGCCTAATATTGCTTTTATTTGGTTGATTTCACCATAATAATGTCCATCTTATGCTGTGTGGTTTGTCTGCATAAACAGACAAGGATTCAAACCAAGCTTATTTTATTGTATGTCTTTGAAGAGAAAAGAAGATGGCGATGGACAGCAAACGTCCATCGGTAGGATTGGCAGCGCTTGGTGTATTTGTGGACTTGCAGCAAACAATTTTTAAAATGTAAGAGTAACATTCATATGCTTAATAAGTAAGTATGCTTAGTAAGGTTCAATCAAATATTGCACTATGGAGAAGTCACGCACCTCATCATTAGTAACCATGGAGACCGTCACATAGCCTACAATCATGTACAAAAGAAATTGACTATAATCTAAATGTTTGTACTTTTTTATGTCCGCTACGATGTAAGAAGAAACCCATTTATGACATAGTGGTATAAGTTATGTATGGAGCTAAAACAGTCTCATAATTCACAAATCCACAGAACAAGATTCATACTTGTACTTTTAATGCAAGCACAAATTTGCATGTGAATTTTGAGACTCCCCTGAAATATCAGTTTTGTCCATTTGTGAATCTCATTCTGTTCATTTGTGAATTATGAGACTGTTTTAGCTCCATAGTCATATGACGGGAATTCAGGCAAAGTCTGCAAATTCAACAAATTACCAAACACCTATGGGTCGGTTTCTAAGCTAGCTTTGTTGGCCCCAACTAGTTGTGCTACTTCCACTGACAAATTACCAGAAGTTTAACAAGTAGAAGTCTACATTTACAAAAACAATGTAGAAAACAGTTGCGGTCGTCTGTTCAGTACATAGTGTCAAAAGGTCAATTTTATCTGTTTTTTCACAAGTCTACAGCTGGATTCACATAAACTTACAGAGACACTTTAGGGATAGCTGGCCTCTGGCCTTCTTACATAAATAATGAATCAGCCAATCACATGGCTGTAATATATCTAACACTATATATGAGGTACAGAGGAATTGTTAAAGTCATAACAGGAATGTAAGGGAGTTTTAATGCCTTCGAATGTGACATGGTTGTTGGTGCCAGACGGGCTTGTCAGGCTATTTCAGAAACTGCTGATCTGCTGGGATTTTTTCAGACACCTGTCTCTCAAGTTTACAAGGAATGGTCTGAAACAGAGAACACACCCAGTAAGCAGCAGTTGTGTGGATCAAAACGTCTCGTCAATGTGAGAGGTCAGGGGAGAATGACGGGAAGATAACGGCTGCTAAGCAAACCGCTCGTTTGAACCAATTTCAGCAGAATATCTCCTCCGAACGCACAAAAAGTCAAACCCTCAAGCAGCACGCCACTGCCAATCCCACTTCCATGTTGCTTAGTAACAGATTGCAAACATATTGAGTGGTGCAATGACTTCTTATTTCAGCTGAGACAGTCAGATAGTCGGATAAATGATCCTATAAACTTGGATTAATCCTGCTTGGCTGCTGCTGGTGGTGTAATGTAATAGCGAATACATTCTTGGCACATTTTAGGTCTTTTAAAACCAGCTTTAAAACAGCACAGTCCGCCTGAATATCATTGCTGGCCACATTCACCTCTTTATGACCACAGTGTGCTCATTTTATGATGGTTAAAAAGGTCCAGTGGCAGCAAGGTTTAGCTAATACACCACAAGAGGCAGGTCTGAAAATAAAACAAGATTTTCCTCGTATTTATATGCATTGAATGCAAGCGGAAATTTTAATCCGAAACAGGTGCAGAAAGGGATTTGAAACGTTTCTCTTGGATTTTTCTGTCTGATGGTTGTTGTTTGCATTATTTTGCAAACAACAACAACAACAAGAAAGTCTTAAAATGCCCAAAATATTTGGTAGCTGCTTTGCTATAGTAAAGATGGCTTTCTTGTGAAAGAGAAGCATCATTTAAATATTCCTCCACAGCCAGAATAAGTAATTATTAGAATCACTAACAAGCCGTATTGTTTGCAATTTATTTAAATATGAAAATATTGTGCTTTAGAGAAAAAAAAAGAAGAAAAAACAATCTACCTCCATGACTCCTGGAGTGAATGCAGAGATATCCCTAAAGGGAAGCAAAAATGGGCAGACAGCTGGCGGTTGGATCTTTCTGACAAGTTTATTGTTGTTTTCTGGCTGAATTTTACACCCCCCCACACACACACCAAGTTAAATCTAATTTGCTCATGTTTTCGAGTCTAGGAGGCTCTAACAGATTTAAATGTGTTTAAATCAAACCATGGCATCCCAGGACACTCATGGGAATGCATTTCAGTCAACCCACTTAGCCTGTTTAATGTAAGCCAAACAGGTCAGCAGGTTCAGGCCTGTAACTTCCGTCTGCTGGTTTGTTAACAGGTCAGTTTTCTCTGCAGCTATGCAGCAATTTGCATTGCTCCCAGCGGACCGCTTCGCTCATTATTAAAATTGTGCCTGTGTATTTAAAAAAATGCTCAGCTTTTAGAACCAGAACAACAACACAAAGCACTCCCAGAGGGGCTGTTTTTGGAACTGTGACCAGAACCTAATTTGGCCCAGAATGTAAATCTAGTCCACGGAGTCTACAGCCAGCTTTGTGTACGGCTCCACAAGCGGCTAATTTTCTGCATTTTTTTTCTTTTTCCTTTATTTTTTTTTAACTTTTTACTTGGCTGATGATAAATCTGATGACACTCATTGTGTCTTTTCTTCCCAATGATCAGTGAGTATTGTCAAAATATCTATGCAGCAAAATGTATTTATTGCTGCAAAAGTTCCTAATTTGCAATGAATCCATTTAATAAAAATAAAACAACAACACCAACAACAAAAAATTGCTGCTTAAATTTAACTCTAGAGTTAAATAGTGGTTGAAGAATATTCTTGGCTCTCCTGAGACCTCACACTCCACATTGCAGGTGTATTCATAATAGTACAAGAAGTATTCTGAGCTAACATGTTGTAGATATGTTTCACATATGGCACTATATTGGCAAAAGTATTTGCTCAGTTCCACAGCCACTGATATATAGAGTCCTACACATGTTGGATTCAGTTATAGAGTAGATATATAGTAGGCGTAGAGTCACATATGCATGCAGACCGCTCCTACAAACATTGGTGATAGAACGAGTCTTTCTCTCAGGAGTGAGTTCAAGAGTGGTAACGTGATAGCATCCTAAAAGTACGATAAATTCATCCCTAGTTGTTTGCTGCTAAACGTTAAATCAGTCGACTGTTAGTGGTATTAAAGCAAAGTGGAGAGCATTGGGAAGGACAGCCAACCGTTGATTCGTTCTGAAAAAACCACGACGACGCTCTGTTGCTGTTTACTCTGCAGAAGGCTGGCCTCTACATATCTGTAATGATATTAAACTCAAACAAGTCACATTTTTTTATTTTCAATGTATTGTTAAATATCTGAAAAGAGTTGACAAATTAGCCAATCTATGTCAACTGTAAAATCATGTTTTGGCATGTTGTGTCAAACTTAAGACTTTTATTTCCATAGGTTTTCCGAGGTATTGATAACAATGACACATTTGGTGAGAATCAACAAGGCTTCTGAAGAAGAGAAAAATAATTGAGATACGCAACAGTGATGAAATGTCAATATAATACAGCAACATCTTGGTGGAAAAGATCTAGATTTAAATATAGTGTTTATTAAATCGGTTGAATTTGTTTTTGTACAGTAAACGCTGTTCTGTTCAGAGTAATTTCAGAATGTAGGAAAAACAAGTTAGAAACGTATTTTGCACTTGATAAATGCAAAGACGTGTTCCAGTTGTTTGCTTTTCTGGCAGATTTCCATTTTATTTATGACATTCAGGCACTGATAAACTTTGTCTTCATTCTTCACCTTTTCATTCCGATTTGCCCTGTAACAGCAAATGTTTTGCGATTTACTTTGACAAAATGTTTAGCAGAGATAACTGATAGGTTTGTTCATGATGGATAAGCACTACCGCATGCCTCAAACGCCTGCCAGTACTCTGCAAACATTTCTTGATTAAAAACTCCACGTCAGTCTTTGCCAGATCTTTCTGAGTTAACAGAATCATGACCCCGGTGAGCGCAAAGTAAAATGTCGTTTGAGTCGGTGCCATTGCCAAGATGTAATCTTTTCGTTGGGTTCCTCGGAGGTGAAACGCAGGAGACTCTTTGATATATACGCTCTGGGAAAACCTTTCCAACATGTGTCTTAAATTTAGGTTTCTTCTGGACTTCAAGGGAGCCACTAATGCTGTTGAGGAGCTTGAGGATTTACAGATGTGATACTGTGATTTGTAAAAGATCATAACTCACTGTATGAGCCACAGATAATTCAACAGCGGAAGGGTAATGAGTGGCAACATTGGAAATTACGTGCTCAGTCTTTGCAGAACTTAAGTCATCTGCTACCAATATCATGTGAGGATTCAGTTATAGAGTAGATATATAGATCTTGTGCATTGTTTAAGTAAGTTTGGGGGTGTGAGGGAGTGTCTGGGTAATTGCACTGTCATGAAATAAAATGTCTTTGTAGGCTGAGGAAGTAGTTTGCTCCTGGTTGCACCGGAACCCAACCAGAAAATAAGCTCCCGTTCTCAACCTGCTAAGCTCAGAGACTCCCAACGTTTTCTCCACAACAGCATGTTGAACATTTCTCTCTTGTCTTCTGTCATTAAGAAAACAATTACTCTGCTTCCCATACCTCATCTGGGCCCACTGGCAGCAATCATAGGCACCATATGGCTGAATCCTGTACATCACCAACACGCTGATGGTAGCCTGCAGGCACGCTATTGTTCACCGGCTCTCCTTTCATGTTCTGTCAGAGCAGAACGAGACTGTATGTGTTGGAGCCGACTGCAGCGGGCATGTTTTCCAGCCTGTTGTCTTTTGTGAAAGATAATCCCGTATTTGCTGATCTGTATTGAGAAAAACACCGGGGTGAATTGAGATGTAAAAGGATTCCGACACAATGCAAACTTCAGGAAATGGATGCGTTTTTACACTGGCCACTTTGCAAGCAGCTAATTACCGTGTTTACTGTCCACCATAAACAAATAACAATGCAAAACAGGCTTTTTACTGAGCTTGATGTTTCATCCAATTATACAGCGTGACACATCGTAGTTTACTCGATTTAATTATACCAGAAGGAAAAACCACACAAAACACTTCTTTGTACATTTTATCATGTTAATGGTGATTAATTTAGGGCCAGGATGTTTCTATTGGGTTCGAGTCGTACTGAAGCTTCAATACAAAAGGTTTTATTGAATTAAATTCAATTTAAAAAAGTACTTTTTTAGTCCCATGATAACATAATGTTGAACTCATGTTATCCAAGTCCACTCTGTTCCTGAAAATTTCGTGGCCAATTTCCAACCTCTGGTTTTAGAAAAGTTTTGACCTGCTGATATTGATTTTAACAATCTCTGGGTTATCTCTACAGTAAATAAGCAGAGGTATTAGATCAGCAACTGTATTTGATCATTATAAAGTTGGCTCATAAAGCTGTTGCGTCTGAGTAGTAAACATCAAGATCACCGTGTGTCATCAGGGTCATATAATCTGGCGGTACATGACTAGGCTAACTGTTGTCAAAGAGGACTGGTGATCAGTTGGCTTGTATAAACACTAAGCTGGACGAGTGACTTTAAACAGATTCCTGAAAGCACTTCCACCCAATCAGATGAGGAGCAGAGCTCAGACAGAGGGAGCACAACAGCTTCAAGTGCCTCAACCTTTGAATATGACTCGGATGAGTGATTAATGATAAACGGTAACATTGGCAAAAAAAAAGTTAAAGCAAGATAATTATGGTTTTAAACACTTAAAGATGTGGTATTATGTTTCACCTTCAATTGTTATAAAAGTGCTCAAACGTAACTTAAAAGAAATTTGACTTTGCTATTTGTCGCCTTGAAATTGGCTTCTGTCTCTTTAAGAAGCTCCTGCTTTTTCCAAAGCTCCGCCTTCAGCCCGGCATCGTAACAGTACTGTTCCATTATGCCATTAACAACCAGTCTTCCTGGCATTGAACTGAGTAGTTCGTATGATGACCTCAGCAGTTCCACCAGGTGTTTGCTAATTGCTGCTGCCGCTAGTCTGGGGGAGCTGAGTGGGAGAGGAAAGGAGTAAAATTATGAAGAACTGAGTCGGGTGCCACATATTCCACAGTGCTATAACTAAAAGCAATCCATTCTCATTCAGTCTACTTGCAGTCGAGATAGATGCAAGCAGACTGACTGACCATAACTTTTTATGATCTGCTTAATTTGCAGATCATAAAAATATATGGAATTGGTGCTTCAAAACAAAATCTGTTCATTCCTGTTTGCACTGGTTGTCTTCATGGACCTCTTCCATGCGCTTGTTTGTTGCCAAATTAAACAGAAACCAAGTGATGTTCTCAACATAATGGCTTGGATGTTTTCCTGATGTAGTAGAGAATAAAAAACAAACCCCTGAAGCTCAAACGTTAAAAAAAAAAGAAAAGAAAAGTTGATAAAGACTTTCAGAAATGAAACTATACTTACAAATGCAGTGTTTTGTAAGCTAAGACTTACTATGATGTCTCTGAATCATGTAGGCACAATAAAGAAACTAAGGAAGTGATTTTGATTTACAACAAAATAGTGAAACAATTTGAAAAACTCACAATGCCATCTTGTTTTATGGAGGAAAAACTACATGTTGGTTGAGTTTTGTTGATTTAAATCATAGTCTGGCCAATTTGCGAACAATTGCATAAGGATAACAACATTCAAAACATTTTTTCTAGCTGCGAGTCTTTATTTTATTTTTTTTAACATCAAGACCAGATGATGCATCATATCAAATGTGTAACAGATCAGTTGCTGTAAAACAAGGTTTTATGTAAAAAAAAGAAAAAAAAGAAAGAAAAATCTATTTTTGCAGCTAATTGTTTAGATTATCTTTAGCATCTTTTATAAGCAATCAACATAATTAGCAAGCTAGCATTACTAATCTAGCTGCTCTCTCTGTCTCTCTCGAAAGTTTGGGCAAACAGTCTCATAACACCCACAGTAAATCAGTTTTTTTGTTTTTTGTTTTTTGTACACATTAGCAATAAAATGTTCACCAAACGGACATAACAATGACTTGTGCAAGAAAAAAAATCTTAAAGATATCATATTGAACATAATACTTTGTTATCCTCAATTGCCAAAACTGTGTTTTAGTCAGATAATCTGATTGATAAATGCTTCATTTCTTTGGGTTATTTTTCAAGAACTGATACGGCATTTCAAGCCTTTGTTAGATTGAAGACAGGGTAGTTTTTCCACTAATAGCAAATGGCTAAAAGGATGTTATCCTGTGACTAATGTAATTCACCGGAATAGTCTCACAGTCTGTAGACATCTAGAGCCTTCTCCTGATTCATTGGAACCTCCCATTCTCACACCCAGATCACCATCTGTTAGTGTGTACCATTTGGGTAAAGCCACTGCATGCCCTGATGAGGCCCGATTTGTCACCACTTAGACTTTCATGCCGAGAATCTTTTCCCTGTTTGCTTTTTCACCAATGAAGTGCCTACTTTCTATCTGTCGAGTTTTGGTGCTTTGCAGTGTCAGAAATTTGGTGAGATACCAGAAAAAAAACTCTCTTTATTATGCGTTTTTTGAAATTATACCATTAACAAAGATGTTCTTCTTCTACAAGAACGTGGAGTTAGATGGATTGCTTCAATAAACATGCGCCTTGACAATCTGTGATAATGAGGTTTTACAGAATGAATGCAGTGTCTCTGCATCCCCTGAGGCTTGATGCTAACATGTAACATGATGCTGTTTTCTGGAATGAACCTGTTTAGTGCAGACTGTTCATTTCCTGTATGTTTGAGTCCTTGTTTTAGCCAACTAATTTCATTTGCTAACGTTTATAACGTGTCTACTTGTCAGGACGCCCGTGTTGGTGTCAAAATGCCTGAAAGTTGATCATACATAGCTTTGTGTTCAACCTTTTTTTTCCCCAAGTTAAATCAGGAAAGGATATACTAGATAAATCAGCAACTAGATTCACATTTATTTTATCTGGTATACTGAAGGATAAAAAATAGCAGACCTAAGCCATCCTACTAAAGGATTAATGCCTTATTACCTCTCAATAAACAGAGGACAAAATAGTACATATAATTTCAGAAAATAATGTAATGAAGTTAATTATTTTTGTTTTATTAACTTCATTAATTGCAATTTATCACGACAACCAAAATCAAAATTTTTCTTATAATATTGTTTCCCCAATAAACAATCCGATAAACACGACCTTTAATGCATTTTTGTTAATTTAAAGCAAAAAATACATTTTGTGTCATATATGGCTCTCTTCTATATACAGTAGAAATATGCTGTGTAACTTTTACCCTTCTTTCGATCAAAACCTCAAAAAATAAAGATATATATTTAAATTCTGCTTTACTTTTCTGTAACCTTTAGACATTAGCTAAAATATACTAATGTGAGGAAATTCCTACCAAAACAGCCAAACTGTTTTAATTTATCACAGGGTTGTGCACCCCCCCCCACACACACACACACAACTATGTAATTCCAGGTTTTTATCCTTTTGTTTGTTTTTCACTTGAGTTGTACAGGAATTATGTTGCAACAATTGTAGAAAAGGTTTGGAAGTGTTTGAAGTCTACTGCACATGTCCTTGAAAACAGAGAAACTTGAGAAATTTGTCACACTTTAAACACAATCTATGGTGCCAACTTTTTTTTTGTTTTTTTAAATGTATCTATGGCTAATAAAGGCTTTATTCAATGCAGGAAGAGTTAGCATCATTGAGTTTACCTCTTTGACATGAGGCGCCCCACCCCCACCCACCCAGGGACCATTGCCTGGGATCCATCTGTTGAAAGCCAGGGAATCGAAGAACTGTGACTGGGGCCAAGCAGCCAAACAACTCCCCTGTGACAGAAAGCATAATGCTAAAGCCTGTTAGCTCCCTTCCATGACTGGAGCCTCCGGGCCTCCAAGGATTTCCTCCACTGGGAAAAACGCGAGAAGGATTGCACACAGATGAAGGAGAATAAGCAGCAACTTTAAGGGCCGCTGTTGATCAGATGTTCTTTCTGCCTGAGGTGTGGAGTGATGACACAGAACAACACTATTGTGTGTGCTCAGTACGCTTGGGAGGCCTTTGGTTCGGTGAATTTGTGCTTGCAAATGCCTGGCCCTGAGCCCTCTCTAGGGTCCTTGGGCTCTCTTTAACTTTGGTGTTTAATGAGCGGCCCTCTTGCCCCCAGTTATGCTCTGACCCAAGAACAAAGTTGGTGGTAATTGGCCTGCTCCAGAGTGCCTCCATTACACAATAGGTTTTTATTCATTAGCCTTCTGAAAGTGATTTAGCATGGAGTTTGTTTACAGATTGCCACAGTTAGATCTAATGAGGGTTTCTTGTTTTCAGACTAAATATATATTTGTGTAATAGGTCAAGATGAAGGTTTAGTCGAAATCTAATATAATAGGCTAATATAAAAATAATACCCTGTCCTCTCTTAGCTTTTGCTGAGCTCTGAAGAATCCAATTCCCACAGCTCAGATGAAATATTCAGTAATGCTTTCAACTCAATTATGGATACTGTGGCACTGCGTCCCCCCGTGGTTTTCCTAGCGTGATTCCTCGCAGGCTTACTGTAAATCCCTGTCTTCAGCTCCGTTCTAGAGAGCCAGACATTCTTCTTCTTGCCTCTGCTTTCACAGTACCGCATGTCGACGTCTCGCACATGTGAAACGCCGTCGATCTGATCAGAAAGCTTGGCGGTCGCATCCCTCGGTCAGGAGAGCCTCATATTTAACCTCATCAGATGAAAAGTGCGGCGAGTCGCAAGGTTTTCTGTTTTTTGACACTTCTTTTTCTGCTTTCTCCGTTTTATTGTCTGCCACCCAGAGACCGAGGGACAACTATGTTCTCCTATGACACCTCTGATGAAAGAAAATCTCAGTGTTTCACAACAAAGCAGCTTCTGCTTCTTCATAAGACTGTGTGTATGGCAGCTAATTATCTATTTCCAGGCAGAATACAATTGCCGGTTCCTACTAACTGTTGCGTTAGTACAACCAAAGACAGCCTTTTTTACAGAATCTACTGAGGAAATGTTTCTAATCATTGCAAATGAATACAGGCTGTGAAACCGTAGTGAATAATGGAAGCTCATAATAGCTGTGATATTTGTGTCTGTAGTAGATTCCCCTGGTTGTGATGGTTTATCATAAACAACAAATTATAATTTAAAACTGTTTAACAAGAGGAACTCAGGCTATTATCAAAAGATCTGATGACTGATTTATTTTCATCAAGTTCCTATTTTGACGGTTTTTGCTGAAAGTACACACAGCTTGAAAATCCTTCAATAATAAGGATTTTCTTCAATATCCTTATTACATTGAAGGAAGGAAGCAGGAAGGAGGGAAATATCTAGTCACCAGTAGACAGAAGCTATTCATGTGTTTCTGAGTTGCGTACAAAAACGGTTTAAAACGTTTCTATGCTAAAGAGAGGCAAAATAGATGAGTGTCCGTCCAAACTAAAGGAAACTGGAAGTGTTGGCGTTGGGGCGACCTGGGAATCTGTCCTCCATCTGTTCAGATCAGTCTCATTAAACTGAACAAGCAGCCCAGTGCTCCTCCACTCAGCAAGTCCTCTGTCTTTCGGAGCACCGTTGTCCTGGGGCAATGATTACGTAAACCCAACCTTGTAGAAAATGACATTACAGAATGCAAAACTATGCTAATACCTTCACCACTTGATCCACTTCCTCTCATTCCTCTGGGTTTATAGAAAAAGCAAATGCTGATGAGGGCATTAAAGGGTGTAACTAAATAGTTTTTTTTGTTCTGTTGTTGTTGTGGTCATCAATTGTTTATTGATCTATACTTTAATCGGTGTCTGCATTCCTTGAGAATGCTTTTCTATCCTTCAGTAAACACGGATCATTCCTGTGAATCCTTGGAGGTTGGGAAAGTGAGTAAAACCCTGGCGGTTCGTACACTCCGTAAATGTTTTTTGTTTTCTTTCAACGTTCAGTCAAAGCCACAAAGCAGCTGTGTCTAAAAAAACAAAACAAAACAAAAGAAAACAGCTCCTTTAAGGGCTTATGTACTGCAACAAATCAATATTATGTTGCGCTTACACTCCATAGTTGGAAAAACATCCAGTAGGCATCCTTGCAGAAATCCAACTTGTCTTCTTTTGTTAAGAAGAAATAGAGGATAGATGTTGGATTACAACATAACAGAGCGTTTGGTGAAAGGACAGATTAAAAACGCCGGCCATTTGTCGCGGTGAGGGTGAAAATGTTCCCCTGTGGAAGCCATATTGAATTCTGCTGAGAGCTTTGGCTCTATTAGGATGTTGTTTATTACTGCAGTGGTGAAGGAAACCTTCTGCTTCAAAAATGCTCCCGACAAACTAAAATGAAGGCAAAGCACTGAACCAGAGCAACTGTTGGTGTTCCCGGTGTTTTCTATATTCAACGTCTCAATAAAAGGTGGAAACTTGGCTTAATGAGAAATTATATTTGACAGTTTTTAAATACTTCTGTAGTATACTGCAGGTTTTCTGAACACATACAGATCTTTCACAGTCTTTCCCCATAATGGGTATATAGAGTAGATCACTTCGTAGTTAGTTATCTGGGTTTTCTATGAAACGTAAGTAAATTCTTTGCTGAAAATTTGCCTGTTTGTAGATTCGCAGAGCACATCAAAAATCTAATGCGACTCAGGAAACCGAAATCCCTCGGCCCAGTGGTTGATGACACAATATTGGCAGGCCTTGGCAAAGCAGCCAATCCAGGAGCAGCATTTATTTTCTTTGGCAGTGGTTGGCTGTACACTCAGGAGCTGAATGATGATTGTTGATATTAGCTTCTACAGTATGTACAATTTTTACTGTGCGTATTAATCGGTGTTATGATATATTTGATGTTTGACTTTGGTATTTGGATGTGTAATCGGAGCCAAGAGTGGTGGGATTATGTTGTGATGCGCTTCAGTGGAACTTTCATAATTTCTTTTTTGCGTTTAGCTGGCTGTTAGCGTTCAGCTTTTTTTTTTTTTTTACATTCGGTCTGGCTTTTTCTGATGGAGAATTATAACGCATGTCTCACGTCACCGACGTAAACGGATTAAGTGCAAAGTCACAGTTCACACTGCAGACGCTTTGAAAGCAACTGATTTAGTACCACATATGGAAGTGGATCAAATCTTTTTTTTATGTGGTGAAAAGATCGGAATTGGAGCATTCAGAAAAAGTCATATAAGGGTCACATGTTGGAAAAAAAACAAACGTTGGATTTGGGTTGCAGTCGACTGCCGTGTGAACGTAGCCCTGGAGACTGCAGATACTTTGCAGTAGAATTGTGATTGAGGTGTGCCTGAAGATATATCCATAAGTGTGTCTGATTTTTTCAGCCTTTAGTGTGTGTACATATCTGGTTCAGCTGCACATAGACCAATCGTAGTTCCTGTGGGAACTCTCTCCCCAATTCCACCATTAAACGTGGCAAGTTGTAAAATTCTACAACCAGATAAAATTGCTATTTATCCCCATATCAGACACTCAGCCTGTTAAATGCGCTTGTTCAGATGTGCATGAGATATAAGGAAATATTATCATGGCTCAAAGGCAAACTGCTTTTCTTTAATGCAGCTTATAATCTTTGGTTATGCTTTCTCCTCTCCGCAACGAATCTCCCCCTGTGGTCACACGTGGAAGTAAGAAATGTTCAGCGACTGTTGCAATCTGAAGGAGGAGCATGTGTTTGCGTTTTAGTGTGTCTGAAACATATTGGGAACAAAGCATTAAAGGAACGCCACCTGGACACTCTGGCACAACTACAGCCACCGCTCAGGCTCTCTGACTCACACTTTCTGTCATATTAGCAGAAGAGCAATATTCTAACCCGGCTTTAATTAGAACAGGCGCAGAGCTGCGTCTCCCTGCGCAGCGTTCATGAAAGCGGCGAAATTGTCAGAGCAGCAGGGTCTCCTGATGGAAAGAGGCAAGAGGCCGTGGATGGAAGTGGAATCACTGAACCCGACAGCGTGGAAAGAAGGATCATGAATCTCGGCGCTGAAGTAATTACAAGAGCTGCTGAAAAGACCGTCTTGACTCGTCCGTCCTCATAAAAGTAATGTAACCCATCTAATTGTTATTGGACTTTGTGGTAAGCTAGGTTTTATTGGCGGCCGTTTCTCATCCAGATGTGAAGTGGAGATTTGGACACGTGTGAGGCTGAATCGTTTTCCCTTTTTGCTGAGGGAGCCACAGGAAACATTGTTCCAGATGTGACTCGAGTGGAGCTAATATAAGCCAAATGCCTTCACACTTTGGGTAAAGCAAAGCAGCGTGGCATTTAAGGAGCAGAGGCTGCGTGTAATTGGAACTGTGGCCTTTTGGTGGCTCCTCGCCTTTCATTTCCATCAGCACCGAGCCAACTGCACAGCGCTCAGAGACAAACACCGGGCTCACTCAGTGAACCACTCAGGGCCAAATCAAAGCAAATTGGACACATTCATCATTATTATTATTCATTTTCTGGTTACTGCGGAAAGGGACGAGTTAAGCTAATGTTTACTTTTGACTCAATTAGCAAATTTTGAAGTCATACTTTATTTTTTTTCTATTTAATGTTGACGATCATCAAATATAAACATTCTAAGACAAACAACCTGAGAAAACACAACAAACATTTTGTCAAATTATTATTTCATTTTCTAAGGTAAAAAAAAAGTTATCTGACCCAACCTGACCCTATGTGAAAAGCTAATGTTCTTGTGATTGCTACTGATCATAAATGAACTTTGAAAAACATAATGAACTCACTATTAATTGCCACACCCAGCCTTAAATAAAACCTGTCTGACCACATGAAGCAGGCTAACAGAACGTAAAACCATCTAAATACATAAATATATTTGAAAAACAGATTAACAACAAGGCTGGCAAAATAATTTCTAATGCTTTGGGACTCCAGCGACCCACAGTGAGAACCGTGATTAGAAATCAGAACAGCCTCTAAATTACTGCAGATTTCACTGGCCTCAGTTAAAAGGTCAGAGCTCACACTGAAAAAACAACAGAAGTACTGGGCAAAAAAAAAAAAGTCTAAACCATGGCTGGAAAAAAAAATTGGCCAAAAAATAAAACATCTTTGGGACTTTTAGGATACTATCCTCCGGACTGATGAGACAAAACTTCTTGGATGTTTGGGTTCTTGCACTGGGTGTAAAAGTAAGACAGTATTTCAGAAAAAAAGTCACAGTAACAGTTCAACACGGTGGCAGTACAATGGTATGGGGTTGCTTTGCTGCTGCTTATGTAGTTGCAAATGACAAAAATATTATTTCTTTCTTCTTTTTTTTTTGAGCATCACTTTGTGACCTAAACTCAAGCACACTGGACTTAAATCTAACTGAGATGCCAGCTGGAGATTCTCTGGTATTATAAGAGTCATTGGCCACATTAGCAAACTCCTGACAGCCCTTGTTTATGCAAACCACAGTACGATTAGGTTTGGGGACAATTACTTTCCGTTTTACATTGGGGGAGGTTGCCTGGAAAGTGCTTTCTGTATTTAAATTGTAATATTTGTCTGATATTTAAAGGTTGTTTAATAAAAAAGCAACAAAAAAAACAGTAAAAATCTGTAAGCAGGAGAAAAAAATGTGACAGTCCAGTTGGACTATTAAAAAAGACCTCCAAACTAAAGCATCTCTTTTTGGGGCCAAGAATGTAGTTTATTTAGTTTTCTGTTGCTAATTCTTGACATGTTTCTCTTTATTTAACCTTACTTTCACCATGATTTCTTCCCTGGAACCTCACATTATTATTTTGGAGAGCACAAATCAGAGTCAAGCTAATACCGCTACAAGGCCCAGCCTAAGCATAGCCTTTAAAGAGAGACAAAAATATTAATCTTCTGTGTACAAGAAGGGTTATTTCACAAGTGCAAAAGAAAAGACCATGATTTTACCAAATTCCGAAAAAAATGTTGGCATCTTTTTAGACAGACCGACTCGAGGACAGCAAATCATGTTGGAATGTACTCACATAAGAGGAGCGTTAACTCCGATTAAATTTGTAAATATAAATACCAGCCCTGCTGTTTCCTTTGCCATTCTGTACAACAAATATGTAAATGTAAGTAGCTGTGATGTAGAATATAAACAGCAGCCCTCATAAGTTTCCACATCCACATTAAAATCCAGATTTTTTTATCGTGTATGAAATGATACCTTGACAAATCCCGTCTCATCTTTTTCTTTTTTCAGCACTGTCTTCCACATGTGTGGCAAAGTTTAAACAGCGCTCCGCATGGCTTCCTTTAATAAGTGGCTTATGCCTATCAGTTGCCATGTTGACATATTCTCCTTAATGTTCTCCTTGTCCACGCATTCAGTTTAGGTGGAAGGCCACGCCTTAGTGGGCTAACAGTTGCGCCGTAATCTTTTAATATTTGGATTGTGAGAAGTTTAAAGTTTATTTTATAGTATAACTCTGCTTTAATCTTCTCTGTGTCTTTTTCTCTTGCTGTGTTTGCTGGTCCTCCTAAAGTTTGTTCACTAATGTTCTCTAGCAAACCTCTGAGGTCTTCGCTGACAAGCTAAAATTACGCAAAGTATATTAATCAAAGGGCATCCAGAGAGTTGTTTGAACTGTATTTTACTGAACGGACTACCAGTAAAGGCATTTTGAATTGTAATTGTTCACAACACTTTTCAGAAATATATATTTTAAAAATTTTCAACAAAAGTGCACTTTGGATTTTCCTAAATATGTGGAATAAAACATCTAGGAGCTTGTGATTGTAATGTGAGAACTAACAGCAGCTTTGGCCCATATTAGTCATTTTGTTAACACATTGGTGTCGACCCGATAAATGAAACTGGGCCGATATTAACAGTGTTTATATAGATCTTGTTGCCATTTGTTTCTTGAGGCAGAGCGGAAGAGGTCGGTCATGTGGTATTTGTTTGGTCATGTGGCGGTGATAGTGATGCACCAAAGGATTGTGGGGAGCAAGGTTATAATAGTTTTGGGTGTGTTTTTTAATTTTTGTTTGTTTAATTCAGTTAGTCTTAGTTAGTTTTTGGAATGTGTATTCTAGCTTTTATCCGTAATTACTTGAAAATTGTTCAGTTTCAGTTTAGTTTTTATTAGTTGTAGTAGTTGTTTTAGTTTTTTCATATGTTGGTATTGTATTGTGATTGATGGGTAATGAAGGCCATTTAAAAAAAAATTCAATTATTGAACAACCAACGTTTTCTCTATTTTAGTTTTTGTTATTTCATTAGCTTTAGTTAGCAACAGCTTTACCATTACACTGAAGGTGCCAAATGATTTTATGGCTTCCATACTCAAAGTCAAATGCACTTGCTTGCCTTTTCTTGACTGCACCTCAGATAGAGAGATGTGTTATGGAGGTTCTTTTCAGCAGAATCTTGTTTTCTCAGCGCAACATCTGTGGGGAAAACAGTGGAAGCCTTGTACCATATAAATAATTTAAAGTGTAAATCCACAGCTTAGAGCACTCTTCATCCAGAGGCTTCAGCAGCTTTTCTAACAAATGCTGTGTGAACCTACTCTGTAAAATACACAGCTATTTCCTCTGAATGCCTGGGTTTCAGGGTTGTTAGACAGCGTGACCCTGTAATCTCCCCCTTCTCACTGTGAGCGGCCCACCCAATTGCTTTTTCCACAGACTGATCCAGGACTTCTGTCGCTGGGCTCTCTTCTGCCCTATCTGTCAATATAAAGAGAGATCCGGCGCAGATGGTCGCACTGGTCCAATCTGAGTGATATGTAATATTTAGCAAGTGTCATATTAAATTACCTGCTTGGAAACAGCTCAGAGAGTCCAAAGCAATGTGTGTAAAGGGAAGCTGGCGAGAGGACAGATGAGCTGTGAGGACCATAATGAGATTCATGTGTAGGTAATAGCAGAGGTATGCGATAGTGCATATTGTGGTATCAGTCCGATACCAATACTAATGCAAATACCAATACTTTTAATGATTTAAGTGTGATATATCATCAAATGTCTGAGCTTCTGGGTTTTTTTTCTGTCAAATAAAGTCCAATACTTTCAAAGCATTCATAAGTAATCCCAAAACAAAACAATTGTTTAGATAAAACCAAGTTAGCATGTAGCTTACTTACTGCAATGTTGCTCCACTGAAGGACTGCCATGCTTATGGCTGACTTTTCTAAATTATGTTTTAAACTAAATGACTTCTTTTAAACGTTCCTGAATACGGAAACCTGGAAAACTGAGATATGTGGTTTGAGACAATAAAACATTTTCTTAAACATTTTTACACTTCAAGCTTACAAAGTTAAGCATGGTGATCAATCATGATCAATCACACCTCTGAAGTGTGATTGACAGGATTAACATAGACACACAAAAAACACAACAATTTATATGCATTTTTTTCTAAATAAACAAAATGAAAAAAGTATTATTTCTAATCTAAACAATATCTTTTTAGAGGTGCAACAAAAACCACAATACAAAAATAATTTGTTTTAAGGATAAATTATTGACCTCACCATGCTTGTATCGATATGATATGATACAATACGATACCATTACTGACACAGTATTGATATTATCAATACTAAGCCTCTAGTTTATAGTGATCCAGTCTCTGTGCAAGTATCATATTGCTCCACAATCAAATCTAATTGCTGGTAGCTAATAAATTAAAACAACAGGTTTGGGTCCATACTGCTACATGACCAGATCAATAGAGTCTGTCTTTGCTGAAGACTTAATCACCCCGACTGCCCCGACCCGACAAAATAAAAGGCCCATTGTGCTGGGCCAGCAGTTTTTCTCCCCTCTGTCCCACTTTGACCTTGCTAAAGCCAATAAACTCCCACTCAGTGGTGTCTCAGTCAGGCGACCAAGACCAGATAATACATGTAATAGTTGTGTCCATCCTCTCTATTGACGGGAGCGCAGAGCCACAGCAGGTATTAATAAAGAACAGGTGCTTGACTGAGGCAGGGCAATGATTTTGCTTGATACAGATATCGATAAGAAGCTCAATAGAGACTGTTTTCAGGTAAAATCCGGGACAAAGTATTGGGCCTTTTGTCTGCCTTAGATTGTGCATGCTTTGGCTGATAGCAAGATAGAAGTGACCCTGGTGCAAAATCAATGCAGCCCACTGCATCGTGAGAGAGGGGCCGATTTGTCACTCCACTGCCTTTCTGGAAAAACACTTTCCAGGCGGGCTTCATTGGCTCGGCAGCACGAGTTAAGCTAAGAGCTGCTCATTTGCTCTGTTTGTCTGTGTAGTGGAGCACGAACCTTTCTTTTAAAGCTCGTTGTTCTCCATATTTCAACTGGATAAACATGCGCAAGATCTCATTTTTAGGTAGTAGGATGCCTCTCTATTCCTGTTAAGTTATAGTCACCTTTTCATATCATGCATAACAGACTAGAGATCAATATATCGATGATATCGATAAGTTGGTATTAGTATTAGATCAGTACTAGTGCTGTAAGACCCATACTTTGTTTTCTGATTCCCTCTTAAAATTTTAGTTGTTTTTGTATCAATTTGTCCACTTTACCTCAAAAAACATGTTTTGATTAATTATTGACACTTTGTTTATTTTGGGGGGAAAATGTACACAAATTTTGTTAATGTGTTGTTAAAGTGCTTTCTTGATACCTGTTAAGTTTGTCCAATTCACAGAAAAAAGCACAAATATGCCCAAGGGTCAAAAGTTTAATATATCAAACTTAAATGAAAAGTATCGGTGTCAGTATTGTTATCGGCGATACAGAGCCGATATGGCATCATATCGAAAGCAAAATATGGAGTATTGCACACCTCTAATTATGAGCACTTTACCTCAAGAAGGTGAGATACATCATGTTGCCCTCAAAGACGACGTATTAGATGAAGAAAAATCTGACAAATAGAAGAATTTCTACTAGGGGTCTAAACTGATGACGAGTTCAGAACATCTCCATAGCGACAGCAGGGTTACAGGTGGTCAACTCTCACTGATGCCTGAGGGGAGCAGTGACCTGCGTTAATCTGGGGTCAGGTAGGCAGAAGCAGACAAGGACTTGCACACTGGACACTTTATTGGTTGCTGATTATAATGCGCATGTATTAATCAACCTCATAACACGCTTGTGAAGACACAAATAAAACTCAAAACTATGCTAAAATAAATATATGTACAAGCACCACTTGACAACCAGCATTACATCTCGAATTACTGTCACGTTAAAAGAGAAAGCACAGAGGGAAGTGTGATGGATAACTAATAGAACTGTAATCATCATGGCTGCATGTAAATATGAAAAACCTCCTTCTGAGAACACGAAGACCTCGTGTTTTTTCTCTAGATGTCTGCTATAAAGCCCAGGAAATTAGAAGCGCCACACAATACTATCAGAAGCCATCTAGATATCACTTTAGCATCATCATGTTAGTTTACACATCTGGATATTTAACCAGATTGTTGCAGATGTTTTGAATGCCTCTTGAATATACAAATGTTATTGTTTTAGATAAAAAAGTTGCAACCTTAGGAAATTCAGAGCATTTTACATCCAGTGTAGACGACCTAAGTAGCCTCATTCAAGCCATGTAAAGGTTAGCCAAAATAATGCTAACCTTTATGATTATGTCATGATGTTGTAATTCATCATGACGTAAAAGACTGCTCTCTGTATGAGAGAGGAGGAAATATGGTTCAGTCCCTTTCAGGTTAAAAATAGAACATTTGACCCTTTTTGAAGGACCTTCTGGTTCATCATGAGTCGTCTGACCCGCTGGAGCAATAACGAAACGCAGATATACAGAGAGATTTCTCCTGAAATGACGACCTGCTAGTACGTAGCTCATTGTGCTGTTTGTTTGGCGCCCCCTCCCCACGTGGGTCTTTGAAGTGTGATGGATTAACATGCCTTGTGAATACAGTTGGCACCCCTGACTTCTCAGATAAAAACTGAGCCTGATAAAGAAGTATGTTTCCGTTCCTGCGCGCGAACCGCCCGCTTCGCTTTCTTTTGGCCCGTTCTGCTTCAGTTAACACCCCGCTAATTCTATAAATATAACAACGGCTTTAATTACGGCTGCCTGTAATCTCCACACCGTGAAACAGACTGCCACAGGTAAAGAAACACTCTCAACACAAACTGACGTTAAACGCTGCCGGCGGGGCTGGGAGGGGGGAGGAAATGAAATGGAGCGATAAAATTGAAACGCGATCCCAACGGAAATTAGCATGCTAAAATGGGCCTGAATATTTCATGATTCCATCACAGATGTTTGGGTTTTTTTACTGCATAAAATACTTGTACAACAAACACATTTTACATTTTAAGTTCTAGGGGGCAGTATTCTAAGTTTTTCACAATTTTATAGCACAGTCAAGTAGATATGTTGTTATAAAAATGATATATATGTGAAATTTGACATCCTAACGCCAGGAGGAGCTGTGTCTCTGGGTGCATTGCTTGAAATTCTCCTTTGACACTGGGTTTCCACCTATCATTGTTAACATAATAGCCTGGTTTTTCCCAAGAATTCTCGATTTAGATATCCTAATTGCATGCCTTGTTATCTCCTTGTTGCTGATTTTCATAAATGTCTGATAAATATTTATGAAAATTTGCCTCCAGCTCTCATTAAATGTCCTGAATTGACTCAGTCCCTCTTTCCTCCTAGTCTGCCTCAGTCATTCTTTCATTGTCGCACACAAGACAGAAAGTGAGTCTGGAACAATATGCTGCTCTCTGCTCTCCACATTAGAAATGAGCAAAGTCACAAAAACGCTCCTTTATCTCTTACCTGTACCTCAACGTCTTCAAACAAGACATGTTACTGTTGGTCAAAGCACAGCTCTGATGATTACATGCTGATCAATATTCATCAGCTAAGAAGAAACCTCTGACTGCCTATCAGCCGTTATTTGATCACACATAGGTTTTTATGCAAATCTTTCTGCAGCTTTGTAAACACAAACAAGGACACATGCTTACCTGGAAAAATGATTATGGCTGTCTGCACATCATTTAGTCTTTATTTTAATAATTAACATGTATTGCACACGTCAGGAATTATGAAAACATTCAACTTTATTGTCCAATTTGTCTGCCTAGGCTTGTTGGATTCAGAGTAAGCAACAATTTTGATGAGTGACACAGAAAAGGTGATTTCATGTCCTGCCAAGAGATTTTCTCAGTTTTTTCTTTTTAGTCTCACTTAATAGTGATCAGAAATGTACAAAATCTGTGATATTGTCAGGTTCTGTGTTTTTCTGTGTTTATTTTCGGGTTTTCTGTGTTTTTCTGTGTATTTATTTCGAGTTCTGTGTCTCCGTGTTGTCCTGTCCTCCCCTTGATTGTTCCTAGGTGTGTCTCGTTCCTTGATTACCCTCAGTGTATTTAGTCCCACCTGTGTCCCTCGTCGTCTCCTCGTCTGATGTCAGCCTGTCTGTGTATACGTCCATTCATTTGCCCTGCGCTACCCGTGCTGAGCCTTGTTTCCGCTCTGCAGTGCTGCCTCGGTTTTTGGACTGTTTTTCTGATTCATTATCATTAAATCATCATTATTTCCATATCATACCTGGGTCTCCAGCGTCTGCCTCACCACCTCACCTACACCGATTCATGACAGATATATTGACCGATGTTAGTCTGGATCTTAATGGTATGGAAAGGGAAGAATAATGGATTAGAAGTAGACCTGCTTACTTGTTTTGAATTGTCCTTGAATGGTTTTGTATGAAAATAAATTCAAACTAATTACATTCTGAATTGAGTCAAACTTACAGTAAGTTAAGTCACAACATTTTCTATTTTATCTTCTGCCTTTTTTTTCCCCTGATAAGTTAGCCGACAACACATACCTCATCAAAACTAATTCACACCCTTACAGATTTCTTTTGTTTTTACTTGTTGTGAGTGACTTAAAGCCATCAAAGTAAAGGAAGGAAGGACATCGAACAAGAAGAAACTGTATTTTTTATTTTCAAATGCAAGTAGACCCAAATTACATAAAGAACACCAGAAGTGGTGTCTCTATTAAAACATAAAATTGCACAAAATGAATTTGTGAAAACAAATTTGCTTAATGGAAACACGGCAAAATTAAAACTGCTATGATTATTAATGACTTATGGCTTATTCATGCGTGATTTTAAATTAACTTCTTGTTGAATGGAAATGCCACAATTTCAAAATTGTGTTGTTTTGACATTAGCAAAACACAAAGATTTGCGCACATTTGCAATAGACACCCAGCTGATCAGTAATTCAGCAGAGTGTGAATGCAGGCCGTTGTGAAGTGTTGCATAAAGAAAACCAAAAGCTGCGTGGTGTAATGGGATTCAGAGATTCCCTGTGGACCCATGAAAGAATAAACTGTCTGAGTTTTTTATACTGGGACCTCAGGCCCAGGTGATCCCAGCATGCTCTGATTCCCAAACCGTACCCTCTAAATATCTACACTGCAAAGCTAAAGCATGAGAGGAGAGACACCCAGCAAGGGGAGGAGGTGTCACATTGTTTTTTTTGTCTTCAAACAAATTTTAATATCAGATACCTATATTCAGAATAAGTAGAAAAAGTTATTCAAATCCACATACCCCTTTGGGGTAAAGTAGTTGACCCCCAAGTTGCGCCATCCTTGGGGGCAACAACTGCCGTCTGAGGAAACATTTTTACAGAACTGTTTACTAAACAGCTCGTCTCATCTCTGTCCACACCAACAGTCTGAGTGTTCGCTAGTTCGGACAAATCCGTCACAAATGTGTCGATAAGCCAGGTATCCGCAAGGTCCCAACAGCAGAAATCCTGTTAACATGAATAAATCCTGTGCCCAGTCTTCTCGTCGAGAAAATTTGATCAATTGCATTGAGAGACCGGTTGACCAGATCCATAATTTGTAGATTTGGAGGATGTGCAAAGAAAGGCTCCAAAAATACAAAAAACAGAGCAAGGAGGGCAGGCATGGGCTGGGAGGGAGCAGAGGAAAAAAGCGTCCGCCTTCATCGAGAGCAAGAGAAAAAAAAGGTCCACATTTCCAACCAGTGAGGATACACTAGGGGTAGATAAACAGGAGAAGATGGGGAGCATGATAAGATGCCTTTCACATGTCACTGAAGCCAGGATTACCAGCATAAAGCAATAAAAGTATCGTAGTGGTTCATGCATTTAGGTTTTGGTCAAAGAATCAGCAGAAGCTAACGTCATTTATTATGATGGCTGGATAAATGACTTTAATAAACCATCCTTTGACACATACAGTTCCAACAGGTGAAAGGTGTGGATGATGCTGCTGGCAGCAGACTGGAACAGCAGCTGGCATCATCCCCCAGGGGCCCAGCTGCTCCACCTGGAGCGTCTCGGGGGGTTACGTGCCATTTCTGCTGTGAAACCTGTGGAAGAATAAAGCTGCCACCCAGGCAAAATAAAAATACAACTGTCTCAAGTTATAATGGAAAAATTTCATTGTTCTAATATGCTTTACATATCGTACAAGTTACTGTTATCACCATGTATTTTTTACGTTATATTAGCACCTTCTTACACCATGTTTATATTGCATATATAGTTCTAAATTCTTATGCAAACATTAAAAAATAATTTTTTTGTTTATACAATGCATTTTTATGATATTACAATGCATCTGCACTGTAAGGGTTTTTTTCTTACAGCGTAATATGTATGTATATTGTGGTAACCTGATATCATTCACAAATGTGTGCAAACATTATGCACTTTATATAATTACATTATAAAGTGTTTTGAATTATGTCTAAACAGATAGAGTGTTGAATAATATGTAGATGTACAGGAAGATTGTTTAAACTAGTAAGGGTTAGTGGGTTGAAAGATTTGCTAAATCTTTTATCTATTTTTTATTTTATTTTCAAAGTTTATGCCACAAATAAAGGTTTTCAAGAATTTAACCGAGTATCTATGGCACACCTTAAAGGGTACTCGGAAGGAACTGAGCTGCCATTACCTAAACATGCATGTGGTTTTGATGAGGTTCTATTGCTACACTCTGCCCAGTAGATACCAAAAGATTACTTATTTGGTACCTGTAGGTACTTGGAGGATGTCTACTGGTGAGTTACAGTACAGAGTACTTCTTTGTAAATATTGCACTTAAAAAACTAGCTTTGAGATATTTCTATTATAAAATCCCAAAACAACTTCTAAATCCATTTGTATGTATCAAACACTATCCATAAAAAGTGTATGCACTTACCTAAAAAAATAAAGAGATTGACCTTTAGCCTGTTTCTCTTTGCACAAAAGAGATGGTCTCTGATTTCACTTTTCCAACACCTACTCTGCACCCTTGAACTCATCTCCTCAGGCAGTTTTACAGCACTTAAATGGAAAATGTCACCAAAACTCCACAGCAGCACTGGGGACATGTTTGGATCATCAAACATTGACGTCGACAACAACGATCACAGAGATGAATGACTACTAATGGCACATCAAATCTGAAACTGAGTAAAAGGCTGAATGAATTGAACATTTGTTGATTAAAACAAACATATACTGTCTCTGAATATATACTAGATATGTGTATTACATGTTAACTGAACTTATCCTCCATTTTTGAATAAGATATAAAGGGAGGAAAACTGTTTTTGTTGCTAGAATCCTGATGCTTGTCAGAGATATATTACCATAACGGGTTCATATCAAGTTCAACTCCTACGTACTTCAGTAAGTGGCGTCCCTCTCACTAAGTGCATATTACAGTTCCTTGCCGGAAAATTCACACCAGTTAATATGGTTCATATTTTCCCTAATCACAAATAAAAACCTTATTGAGATGACATGTGGTAAACTGGCAAAGTTGTGGAAGTGTACGGAAAATAATTCATGGTTGCAAAAACAATTTTCACAACAAAACGCAATATGTGTTTGTATTCATTATACCTTGCATTTTGCCAAATTGCCCAATTTTTGGAAACTTACCATTGCCCAAGTTGTCATCAGCTATTTAAGCTAGTCTTCATATTCCCTTTTATCAATTTCTTTTACTGTGATATGCTGATCCAAACCAGGCAATGCCTTCTCCTGTTAAACATAAGAACTGTAGCGATGTAGTTATAGTAAAAAAAAAAAAAAAAAATGGTTTCTGGGGATTTAAAGAGAAGAATAAATTGAAAAAGACATTTTCACTATTTGATGTCTGAGAAGATTGCATCATAAAAGTCCATCTTTGGGGAGTCGTCCGAAAACGTGCAAACTTTTCTTTATGCTTATGCAGCTGTGGCAGTGGATCTCAATAATGTCACTGTGCGCCTCTTCTCCCTTGTATTGTGTGCTGCTCCTTCGCTCCAGCTACACCTGTTGACTTTCATTGCAAAACCCAACATGGGGGAGGAAAAATGGATCCCGTTCAGATTTTATGGAGCAGCTTTTGTTCCTTGCTGTATTCTGTTATTGGGAGAGGGTGCTTTAGTGGCTCAGTGAACACTGATTTTCTGCCAGAGCCAATGGCACTCAATGGGCTCACCCTCCCTTTAGATAACGACTGAAAGCATTTCTCAAGGCTTTTAAACACTTCTGGTCGAGTCCTCTGCAGACCTGACGGGCTGTCGACACTAATCTATATCAGCTCCACACCTCCCTTACCTTTGCATGGATGAAGTTGTGCTTTTTTTTTTTTTTTTTTATTAGAGCTGAAGCTGGCAGAACAGCTCTTTAGGGAAATATCTGTTTTTAATAGCTTGGGAGGGTACTGAAAAGCCATTATGAGTTTTATTTCATAAACTCAACATCATCCCCCTCCGGCTTTACTCGACGCATATAACATTTTAATAGTCTATAATAAAATTCTTGTTTAAGTTAATGTGTCATTAAATTGAAATAAAGCAGTTTCTATGTTGTAATGTTCTCTGGTCCACAGAAGGAGCCTTGGCTCCTGTCAGATCCAGCGCATTTGGTTCTTTTGTTGACACTTAGCCAGAAAAGAGTAATAGGAACTCTGAGGAGAAATGAGAAAAGGAGGAGACCAAAAAAAAAAAAAAACAAAAAGCAGCAGATGAATTTGTGAAAGAGAGATAAAGGGTTTAATCTATGGGGTGTCAGCCCAGCGCCAGATGAAATCCACCACTGCTTTGATTAGGATAGGCCTTGGGGTGTAGATCTAATAGGAGGGATTGGGAGAGGGATGGCTCCAATCTGCAGGTCAGTCCTGGTCAGACTGTCCTCCGCAGAGACGACGGGAGAATTATTATGACTGTCTGGTAGCGTTGAAGAAATGTAAATGTTACTCCTGAGCTTCTTTGGTCAAATTAATCAGGCTCACGTTAGATCTAGTTTCACTCTCATGCAGAAAGTTGTCGGATTGCTGTGCGTCTTTGTAACTAAATTGACCCGTCCCCACAAAGCGTCCACGTTAGCATCTTTTTGAATAGTCTCTCTTTGTTTTCAAAAGAGTAACAGCTTTACAAATTCAAAGCCATGTTTTGAAGAACTTTGAATTAATGGGAAATTTGTTCAGGTTTGAAACAGTCTCGTCTCATTTCATATTCCAGTTCGAGTGGGAGCAGTTTTAAATTTTTGCATTTTAAAGGAGAGGTAAAAGCATGTCTTATTCCTTTAAAAAAAATGCACAGAGTAGAATTCCTGAATGAGATGCCTACGTTTTTTTTTTTTGTTTTTTTTTTTACAGGTTTCACACTTGATAACTCAGAGAGGTGTCCATTCCCAATAGACGGAACGTTGAAATAAGTAACGGAAAAGTTATTCATTGTGCAACTGAAAAAAAAAAATTTTTTTTTCTTTTTCAAGAGTATGAGCTGTCCCAGTAGTAGCCCTCTAGAGGACTGATTGTTACCGTATATTTGTTGGTGGTGGGGGGGGGGGGGACAACAAAAAAAACAACCTCTCAATTGAATAATATCTTTAGAAAAGCAACACACATCCAGAAGGCATATAAACAACTTGCAATATTTCATGAAAAAATGTCAATAAACTGTTCAATAAATACACACACAATGTCCCAGAAATGATATAAAAGGTTATGGATAAGAAGCTGATCTAAATCCAGCAGCTGAGTCCCTCCTTTTTTTTTTTTTTTTTGAGTTGATGCTGTTATCTGATGGAGTGTACCTGTCAGTAATCTGATTGTGGCCCTTTCATTCTCTCCATGGAAAATTGATGTTAAATAATGAAAGGTGGTGGCGCCCCGTCAAAGCACAAGGCCACAGGGATTATTTCCCACTCGAGAGACATTGATTTGGTTTTAATGCCCACAAATATTGATGGACTACAAAGCGGAGAAAGCCGGGTTTCTTTTCAAACTGATCCCAGTTCTACAATCTGAGGTGCTACCCAATCTCAATATAAAACCACAAGAGCTGTGAAGAAAAGCAAGTGGTTTTTTTTAATTCTCTGACAAACATTCCTTTAGTTTTTGCTATGTTTCAAGCCTTTTAGTTGCCGCCCTGGCACCAAAAGGGCTGCTATGGTGCTATTTTTTCCCTTCGCTAGATTTGCAGTCACTCCTATCTTTGTATGCATTCTAGCATACTGAAAAACATGCAATGTGGGTCAAAACATGACAAAATATAGAGGATTTTGAGAAACGCGTCTGTGTTGCTTTTGATGAGCTCCTATTCTCAATAGTGTCATAA